>JAPSES010073969.1:0-10768 GCA_029822895.1 Maxillicosta whitleyi
TATATAAACGATTACATAAAGGGCCGTTTTGAGACACCCAGTCTTGCTACTGAGCGACAGAGTCGTGTTCCTCCAGTTTATTTGTAAAAAGGTAATTTAGCAGTATAAGGATTTATTTAGACCAAACAAATTTATCTTATTTGAAGGTTATAGGTTATATCTTTTCTTTTTGTGAATTATGAGCACTCTTCATCAGTACAACTACGTATTTTCAGTAAGTAACCCACCCAGCTTCTAATGCCACCATATTTGTTACCTGACTATAAGTGTTTCGTATCCCTCTGCATTTGTCACCAAGGTAAATGTACACAGCTCCTTTGTTTTCATTCTCCAATGGTGCTCCAACAGCAACGTCTCGGAGTTCATCTCCATTGAGATCTGCAAGACTCGATATGGTGGTGCCAAATCTTCCCATTGTTGGTGCAGTCACATTCAATTTACTCATCAGTTCCAACTATGAAAAATGAAAATATAGAGTAAATGAACAAGCAATAATTGCATTGTTTAACCTCCAACATCTTGCCATAGTTATTAAATAACTGCCCACCTTATCAGTCAATGCATAGACATATATCTGCCCTTCTCTCTTCTCCTGGGCCCGATAAAACAGTGGAGCGCCCACCAGCAGGAAGTCAGTGTTCCCATCAGAATTTATATCCACGGAGCACAATTCTGCACCAAAGTAGGACCCAATCTGCAAGTGTAAAAAAGATCAAAATGTATCTTTGTTTTCTTACATGCAAGACTCAGTGCTAGTAAAAGGAAATTCTCTGGTTTCCTTTTTGTAACCACTCAAGGCTTTTTGCAATTTGCTGCATAAAACATGTAGATTCTACAGATCAAAATCATTATAGCCTAACTTAGGCTTGTCACACCTTAAAAAGAAATTTGCTCGACTTTTTCCCAGCAGATTTAGGTAAATAATAGTGAGTTCTTTGAAGAAGATGGTTTTACTTTGAGTATGTAGGTTTTTACTGAGCATTTACTGAATTTTGTAAACCAGCTTTATAAAAAATAAATAAATAAATAAAAAATGCAAGCAACTCCCTAAGAGATACTTCTATTGATCATTTATTGGACACTCTTACCAACCTGATCACCATTTATTCTTTGGGTCGTGGTCCAGTTGTTGTCAGTGATGGTGAATAGTACAACCTGTCCTGTGTGGTTGAATCTTGGTGCACCAGCGAAATACAGAGAAACCTTGTGCCTTTCTCCAACGGAAACTGAATATCCTGTAACATCATGTGCACATATGACACAATCTGCAAAATGCTAACATGATAAGAGGTTATAACAACAGGGGAATAGATATGAGGTTATATTTAGGTACATGTTTGCTGTAATATATTTTTTTAAGCAGCTCAATGCTTATGTCTACTGCATGAACTGGTTCTACCCAGTGTTGTCAACTCCTCAGTAAGGAAAGTATGTATTGTCTGAATGAATAGTTGTTCGAAGTTACTAATTGATGTCATTGGCTAATTTCCATAATTGGAAACATATAATGAATGATGTAGGAGAGAAGAATACCAGTGAGACAAAAACTTAGTATAAAAACACCTTAAATATATTTAGAACTACAAATGAATTTAATACTCTGTATGGTATGTAAATGTACTAAATAATACTCTGTCAATTCTTGTGTTGTTTTTTTTAATGTCCCAACTGTCCTTTATCTGGGCTTGGGGGCTGGCTAAAGTGACCCAAAAGAGACAGTGGTGGATTTACTTATGTTAGTTATTTAATTGTTTGTTTGTTTGTTTACTTTTAAGCTTCAATTTCTTAAGTAACTTTAACTTCATGGCCCATTTCGGAGCCTGCTAGTCTCGGTAAGACACCAACATTTTTAACCACAACATCTTTAATTTTCAGTCTACATGAACAATCTAAATAGACGAAAAAGACACAATAGAGAAAGCTGTCAATGTCAGTGGGAGTCATTTACATTCTGCCCAGTGATTTGTCAAAGAAGACAAAGACAAAGAACGATGCATACTTTCATGTCAGTTTCTAATAACATCACAAAAAGTTGATTTATTAGTTGCTAGTCACTTTTTTTTTTTTTTTTTTTTTTTAAATCTCTAGAGATTTCTTTAAAATCACTACATACACCAACAAATTAGGTAAGTTGGAAACACAGACTTTTTACAGCCAGGGAGACAGAATGTGTGTTTTTTGCCTATGACACAGAAAATAATTTGGGGTCATTCAAAAGGAAAATGATTCTATTTTAGGATTTGAGTCCATTTTTAAAAGTTGCAAATGTTTTCAAACAAATTTTCAAAGTTGCTAAATTTAGCAACAACAGTACTTGGTTGGTATCTGGTTCAACGATATTATACAAAGGCTTTTTTTCTTTCAGTATCTAACTGTGTAAATAATCTAACCTACTCAGGAGAAAACAGAAGTGTGTTCAGTACCCATGTAGGAGTCTTCTTCCATTTGTGGATCCTTAATTTGTGTTTCTTCTTGTTGATGATGCTCATGGAGAGAGCCACGCCAGGTGTTTGAACCCACTGAACCCAGAATCAAAGTGTCCTGTCAACAGAAATGGGCTTATTTGGTTAGACAAAATAACTACATAAATAACAACAAGACACAATTCAAAGTACATGGTTGTACATTTGGTCCTAACTTAAGAGTATTTACTTACTTTGTTGTAGACGGAACTGAATCCAGTCTGAGACATTTCTTCTTTCAAGTCTCCAGCCAGAGCTGCTGTAGAACCTGAATTTTGAAAGAACAGCCCATGTAGTGTGGTCACACAGAAGGATAATATTAAGCTTTAGAACAAAGGCAAATCAAAATCACCTTCTGTCAGAAAAATCTTTTTTTGAAAGTTTTCCAGTATGCCTGTAAGTCCATTGTAGTTTTCAATCTGAAAGGTGTTGTTGTCTTTTGGTTCTGATGCAATGGTCTTCACTTTATCCAGGCTCACCTGTTTTACCTGATATCAGAAGGCAGTTTGCAAAAACATAAACTACATGGGCTTGAACAAGCATTGGACATAAAACAAAAGCAGTTCTAGCTAAACAGGCAGACTGTTGAGCCATGATTGTTTAATTACTTGAAGACAATATTGATTTGGAGCATGTGTTGTGTTTCTAACAATATAAATTAAATTAGACACTAGTACACGGCACTTTTAATACAATAGCTCAAGTGGTTCTATAAGACATATGAATCCAAAAATTATACATCAATGTACCCCAATGACAAATCGGATGATTTTTTTGGAATCATATGTATCTACAATCCCAGTGTCGCTCTCAGTTGGATCTCCATCTGTGATCACCACCAGAACTTTAGTTGCCTCAGGGGAGGCGCCTGCATTTATGTTTTCAAAATGCTCTTTCCTGAAAAACAGAATAAAAAAGAAAACACAATTAGTCACTTTTTTTTACTCAAATGACAGATCGAACGTTATATAGGTTCATGTAAAACATTGATATATATAATCTCAAAATCATTTGTTCTAATAAATGTCACCATTGTAAGTGACAGCAATCCATGAACTCTTATGCCCTTATTTAAATAGCTTGGAGGTATGGGGAATGACAGATCCACAAAATCCAGGACTTCCAGGACTCAGCAAGTTTTGCATCACAAGTTACAGAATTGTTTAGGTTTGTGTCCTTTTGGAATTTGTTTTAAACATTAAACTACTGAATACATGATAAGTACGATTTCGTCACATCTTTCCCGACTTTTTCCTGTAAGCATTGGTCTTTTACCCTAAACACAACCAAGTATTGTCAGTGCCTGATGAAATAACAAGTAATTAATCAACTAACATAACAAACAAAATATACAAATCATTGCTATTTTATACATATCCATGGATGGTATTAGGTTATAGCCAAAATCTCTCTGCCTACATTTACAAATGCCCAACCCTGTGGAATGCATAAAATAAAACCTCTTGAAAACTAAATAGACAATTACTTCTTAACTCTGTTATTTAGGGTCTTATGCAGGCTGGTTATCTGTCCATTAATCCAATGTAATAGTCAGGTATACATTATTTGTAAATGTATTAGTACAGCGTTTTTCATCCTTGGATTCATGACTCCACGTGGGGTCATCTAGAATTCAAATGGGGTCACATGCAATTTCTAGTAATTGATAGACTTTTTTTTTTTTTTTTTTTTTAAAGGCTGGTGTGACATAAGTCAGCTGACCCTAATATGATGAGTTGAAAGACAATCACAATATGTCAGAGACATTTAATTATCATGTAATTAATTAATTATATAATAATCAAAGACAATTAATGTTTCTTTGCAATAATACATAGCAAACTATTATATGATTAAAAAAAAAAATTAAGTACAGAACAAAAAAAGGTTGGAACCACTGTATTAGTGTATTACAGACTTTATTGAGGTTATCTAAACTGTACGATTTGACTTTGACAGTCTTAGTACTGTGTAGCTAAAACAGATGATTACCGGCTAAAAATCTATTGTCTGGTGAAATGAGTTTTAGATAAGATTTTGAAAGTTATGAATATCCAGAGTTTTGCATGTTTCTGAAAAAACATTAACTTTGTCCTCAACAACATGTCTTATTTTAGTTTTGTCTACTTTGGTAAGTGTTGATTAACTTACAGCACAAAGTTGAGGGCAGTGTATGTGTTGGTGAGTCTCTTCATGTGGGCTTCCTTCTTCAGCAGAGTGTGAGCGTTACCCGCTGTATAGTCATTAAAGGTAAAAACTGTCCTGGGGACTGAAGCGAACTGAACTGCTGCAAACTAAAGAAAGAATATATTTAATAATACAGTATCTAAGATATGTAAATAAAACAACAAAATACAGTTGTGTGTAGTGACCTTAATTGACGTGTTCTTAAGGCTTTCCATTACATCCACAATAAATTCTTTATTTTCGTTGAACTCGTCTTCCAGCATACTTTGAGAGCCGTCGAATAGAAAGACAAGATTCACTATCTTTTTGGTGCAGTCTAGGGAAAGTATTAGAAAGAAGTTTAGTGAAGGAGAATTGGTGGTTACACTGACAGTAATTTACAAGAAAAAGCACAAATCATACTCTCCGCCCAATGTCTTTTACCTTCGAAATTAGGAGTGTAGACGGAGATCTGCTGAAGTTGATCTGTCATCTTGTAACACACACTGTTCATATAAGAATTCTCATAACACTCAGTGGCTACAGTTGGACTGCAAACCTAATTCATAAACAAAAAGGCCAGAGTAAGAGTGTTAAAGGAAGGTTATAATCCACCTAAGGGACAGAGGATTCATATTTATATTTTATCTCACGCTTGGATCTCACACATTTCTTACCGTAAACTCGGGGCGTGTGGGGTGTTCAGCTAAAGACAATCCAAAGTGCTTGAGTGGTACATTTGTGGCTCCCACAGAAATATCTATGATATCTACAAAATCATTTAAGTATTGAATAAAAAATACTTTTATTGACATTCTGAAATGAATTTAATAAAACCACACTTTAAAAAATGTGATCACTGGTTACTCCAAAATAATATGATAGATTCCTAAACCCTAAAGTTCAAAAACAATTAAAAGTTATCCAATGTCCTCCCAAAATTGTTAGATTCAATAAGATTTCCAAAATATTCCACATTATTTTATGCTCTTGGAGTCAGAAAGTCTATTTAGTTAACAAAACTTTTACTTTGAAATTGTTATGCACTTTGCTGTAGCACTGACACAGCTATTAATTGCTACATCGTATGGATTGCCTAGACCTATGTTACCCCAATTAGCGTCTGGTAAGTCAGATTTCACTCTACTGAAAATGGCTTTAGACAATCTGCTCGAGTCACAGAACAGTTCAAATACCAAGTTCTCTTGGACCACTTGAAACTGCCAAGTGCATTTAAGTTAGCCCAAGCATATATGCATGATCCAAAGCCATATACTGTACATCAGCACTCCAGGCACTTCAGGAGAAATATGGACAACCCCGGCAGCTTGTGCAGAGTGAGTTAGGGGCCATATTAAATTCAACAACAATAAAAGAGGGAGATCCGGAGGCATTTGACTACTTTGCTCCTTCTGTTTCAGACCACAGTATGTGCGACTACACAACTGTGTGTCTGATGTAGTAATCAGCAGCACGGGGGCCCCACAAGGAACAGTACTCTCACCGTTCCTCTTCACACTTTACACGTCAGACTTCATCCACAACACCACACACTGTCACCTGCAAAAGTTCTCTGATGACACCGCCATTGTTGGTTGTGTGTCTGAAGGGAACGAACTGAAATACAGGGGGGGTCATCACAGACATTGTGTGAGCAAAACCACCTGCTGCTCAACACCAGGAAAACAAAAGAAATAGTGGTCGACTTCTGCAGGACACCCCCACAGTCTGCACAGGTGAACATCCAGGGCTTAGACATTGAGATAGTGGACTCCTTTAGGTACCTGGGTGTTCACCTCAACAACAAACTGGACTGGACTCACAAAACAGATGTTCAAGAAAGGCCAGAGTCACCTCCACCTGCTGAGGAAACTGAGGTCCTTTGGCTTGAACAGGGCTCTACTCCGGACTGTACTTTGGGGGGTGGGTAGTATGGACAGTGACAGAAAGAGATTCAATAAACTGTTCAAGAGAGCCGACTCTGTCCTAGGCTGCCTGCATGACTCCATCGAGGAGGTGGCAGACAGAAGAACAATAAAGAAACTGATGTCCATCATGGACAACCCCTCCCACCCCCTGCACCACACTGAAGTGGCCTTTAGCAGCTTCTTCAGCACAAAACTGTTACACCCACCGTGGAAGAAGGAACGCTTCTGCAGGTCATTCCTCCCCACAGCCATCAGATTGTACAATAGCACTCACTGACCCCCAAATGCACATAAATGTCATGTAAATAATGTAAATTTGTCTTTTTTTCTGACTGCCTGCTATGTAGAATATTTATACTGCACTTTACTGCCACACTGCTGCTGTAACTGTGACAATTTCCCCAGGTTGGGATAAATAAATAAATAAAGTCAGTCTGTCTGTCTATCTATATTTTTTTTCTAGGTTCGTTTTCATACTTCTAATTTATTATGCGTAGTCTGTTTATTCTTGTGTTCCATTTTTGTGTTTTATGAACTAAAATTTTGGGACTAAATGTACATATTTTTCAGAGCACACTTTAATTTAAAATTATAAATTATATTTTAAAAACACATTTGAAGTCACTTTGTTGCCATAGATGTTTTATGTTACCAATGATCACATTTATCAGAGTGTACTTTTTCTCTTGTACAGTTTAACATTTGCAAAAATACCTTTTTGTGGGATGCATGTGATTTGGTTTTTCCATTGTCTGCATACTGTACCGGATCCATTCAGAGGTGCAGTGACTATTATCCTGTGATTGAGATGAAAACATCATCTTGACAATAATCTAAACAGTTTAAGTTTATATTAAGGGGGGGAAAATGACCTTTTTGTTTAAAGAAGATACTGTTTTAACACAGGAAGTTTAGTCATAGTGAAAGTGTTACTGCTTTCACATGAGTTTCTAAATTAGTACATCCAAATGCCTTTATCTGTGAACATGAACATGATCTTGACCTGTCTACAATAGACCTACCCTTTAGACTTGACCTGAAGTACTTTGTAACCAAAGAAGCCCTTTTGATCTCCAGCGTAGACATCAGGCTTTGTCAAGTCGATGTTGAAAGCCAAGGAAAGAGAAATGGCTGCCATTTTGCGAGAGAAAATAAAGAGTATTGTACACCTTCAACTTAACAAGCAGCAGGTAATGGGCAAGTATAGTGATGAAAAAAAAAAAACATATATGATGTGAAAGTTCATTGCCTCAAGTATTTATAAAAATTCAGGAAGAAAATAAACATTAAGAGGTTTTGACCAGCTCTAAATGTGAAGTGTCATTGGATAACTTTTGATATGATGTGGGGCTATATAAATAAAATTTTATTGATTAACATTAGCTACATCATCACTGGAGTTAAACATAGTGTGCACTCACTTGAAGGCCTTCGGCCTGACTTAACAGGCACATTACTGCCCATAGAAGCTCAACTTATCAGTGTATGCCAAAGTTTTTGCACGGACGGATGGACAACCAACTGACTGTAATACCCCGCAGCCAGTGTGGCTGAGGGTAAAAATGTCAGCAAAACATTTGAGTTGGTTCGATAAGTTTAATTATAGTATAATGATACATGGATAAGTAATTTACAT
Source organism: Maxillicosta whitleyi (assembly GCA_029822895.1). Taxonomy (NCBI): domain Eukaryota; kingdom Metazoa; phylum Chordata; class Actinopteri; order Perciformes; family Neosebastidae; genus Maxillicosta; species Maxillicosta whitleyi. The sequence goes on from JAPSES010073969.1 coordinate 8,193, forward strand.
ACAATACTGACTAGTTAAGAGTATTATATGGACAGTTTCCATTATCAAACTGTTTTTGAGAGCTGATTGACTAGTTGCTAACGGAAACTGGTAGAGTGGTGGTTAGGATTTTTATTTAAAAATTTATGTAAAAAAACAAAACTGCATTATAAATCTCCAGCTTGTCAAAAAGCTTACAAAAATTTCAATAACATAATTTTTAAATAGTGTTTATTTTAATGATATGCATAAGACCCTAAATTACACAGGGCATTAGGCTTTACGATAAATACAGTGTGAATGCATCCTCTATCATGTGTTATAAGTAGAGGGCACTTTTAACATTAAACAATAAACTAAGAGCACAATGATAATGAATAATGAAACACTATTGTACAATTACAAAATTCACAAATTAAAAAGAAGGAAAAAAGTAACTTAAGAAATGAACTGAACTGAAAACAGGCAGCATATAGTAATCCAAATTGCACTTGCTGCACATTCATGGTTGACACACTATTGTTTCGATCCTCGTCAATGTTACTTTGAGCAAATTGATGAAGTTGAAACTTATCAAATAGAAAATAAAAACCTAAAAAATAAATATTCACCTTATTAACATATCCCATAATGTACAAATGTGTCTAAGACTTGTAATATCTTTTGAGACTTACAAAAACAATTCATGTGCCTCTCTTGCTCAATGAACATTCGTCTCATATCTGAGCTAAAAAAAAAAAAGAGTACAATTTTGATCTTACCAATAATCACCGTGTAGGTGAGAAGGAAGGTTAGGCGCTCCCTGTGCATCTTTCACATCTCTTGTCGCCTTCTGTACGGTACTGCTTCTGGTTGCCTTCTGTACGGTACTGCTTCTGGTTGACTGGGCGTCTACATAATGCTTCCTATGTGCTTTTGAAAAGAGGGTGTTTCCGTTACAGGTGGCGATGGTGGTTGTGACACAATTCTCACAAAGGCAGTCTTGAGTCTTGACTCTCAAAGCCTTGTTTTCCATCTACATACTTCCCCTTTTCTTAGACATTTCCTATGTTTCGCCAGTGTAGCTTTTCACTAACAATAATACCAATAGCTAGATGAATTGCAGTCTCTGTAGACATCACATGTGATTACTGATAACTGTAGCTTTGCCGGAATGTAACGGCTGTTGTTGAAATATGGATGAATTTAACTGAAATTACATAACTTAAGTATTCCTTAAATGAAAAATTAAATTAGTGAAGCTGAAAAAGTAGAAAAACACTCTTGCGTGAAAAATGAAAGTGGAGTTCAAGTAGATGAAAATGTTGTCAAAGGTTTAGTGGAACATAGCTGAACTGCAGCTGAATCATGGCTGAATTTCACTGGAACAGCATAGTTTAAATTTCAACATAACGTTAAAATGATGGACTTTGATCTTTAAAATAGTTTAATTCAGAGGTCACTGTCAAAGTGAAAAAGTAAAGTTAATGAAATTAAAATAGCTTAAGTAGTTACATGTTAGAAAGAAGTTGAAATCTTACAAATATAATAATATAATATATTATATTATTCTTTATCATTGCAAGATTAAATTTTCAACATATGTATATAACTTCAAACAGAATAACTGGATTGCTTGGCAAAAAAAAATACAGAACATGGTCCTAATACTTTCTGTGATATGTAAAAGTATGATCCAGATACTATCAATATTCTGGATACTATGATCCGGAACATGACAAAAGTAGGGGGCCTTCATAATTTTTGTCATTGTGAGGAAAATAATGCAGATACAGACCTGCAACTAGCACCAAATTGTAGCTGAAGGTCTACTGAAAAAGTATTTCTTTGTTAGTAGCATGTAATTCCAATTTCGTTGGGTATGTTTCCAGTGTCAAGAATCTAATAAAATAGATAAAAAACAAATGTGGGAGTAATATTGCGGGGGGCGGGGGTCACAATATATAGGGGACCTGTGCTGCTCGGCAGAGGTTTGTACTCTCTGAGTACTTTTCTAGTTGTTTTATGTAAAGATCCTGCACTTGAAATATCAAATCCAGGTGTATAAACCAGTGTATGGTGTATAGCAGATAGAGATCACCATGGCCACCTTTGGGAGATGGACTGGACCAAATGACCAAATCCACACAATGTTACCAGTATTTTATATTAGTGATACAGACCATAATGGCATACAGCAAAAGTCTAATTTGTTAATAATGTAAATTTATGTTTGAAATTAATTTGGAACACAATCTTAACATTACATAACACAACAATAAAAATGAAGCTATTCACACTGGCAACATTTTACAATATTGAATTTAACTTGACCCAGAATCAGCACCTTCTGGAACCATGACAACCTCAGCTATAAGTAGAAAAGCACGCAGAGAGCGCAAACCTCCACCAAGCTGCACAGTTCCCGCACATATTGTGACTGAAATGTGAATTACATGCTGCTAACAAAGAAATGAACAAATCCACATTTCCGTAATGGGGGTTTTCTTCAGGATCTAGCTCCATAACTAAGATACATAACATAAGATACGTCTATAGAAAAGTCCATGGACTATATGAGAAAACATGAGTCACCATCTGGTGGACATTTGTTATTA
>JAPSES010073970.1:0-10768 GCA_029822895.1 Maxillicosta whitleyi
ACTGAGTGCCATTTTAGTTTTTTATGTTACAATCGGCACCTGAGTTTGTCATGTTTTTTGTTTCAGCCATAAGAACAAAGCATCAGGCTGGCCACCTCCCGGTCCAGGGTCCTGGGGGGGGCTGCAGGGGCCTCCCTACAGCTGGGACAGCATGAACAGCTCCAGGGAGGGGCAGGACTACCTCACCAAGTATGTACAATGTCTGGAAGTCCCAGATATATTCACACTTTACAGTCTGCACCAAGGCTATGACAGTCATACTAGTGTTTTTACTTTATGTTTTCAGTTTAAGTGTCATTTTAAATCATTTTATTTGTTAGTTGCGTTTAGTTTTTCCAGAAATGCATAGTTTTAGATTCATCTTTGTGAGTTGTAATGTAATTTTTAGTCGTTCTTCTAGTTCTAATTCTTCTAGTTTGCTATCGCAGCGATGTCACAAACTTACATACATGTGATTTTTTTGTCTTTCACTCATATTATGCAAATGTGAAGAAAAAAACAAGGAAGCAGCAAAGCTTACAACAAATTTGTGCCACTGCTAAAACTCTCCGCTGTAAAAAATTAGACAGGTGTAAATTCATACACTGTAAAAAAAATAATAAAAATGGCATGAATTCAATAAAAGAGGCTAAATGTTCTTTAACTTTCCATTCTAACCAATTTCAGTAGATAGATATATATAATATAATTATATAATAATTGTGAAAAAAGGAAATAAATGTTTTATGAACACTTTCAAAATGGCTTTAAATGGAATTTTCACATTTTAATTTTTGCAGAACAAACGGTGCTTGGTAGAAACATTCGTCTTTCATTAATTCCATGTGTTTTTCTTAAATTGATCCATTCATATTTCCAGTTTTAGGTGGTTTATTAGCAATATTTAGACAAGATAACTGCTACTCCTCATTACACAAGTACTTTATAAATCATATAGATCTCATTTGTAAGTATTTGTTCTAATATTAGATAAATTTCCATACCATCAGTTTTTCGAGGACATCCATTATGTGCAAGTTAGGAATTTTGCACAATTTTCCAATTATCTTTTCCAGTTTTTTCAATATGAATTTCCTTCCATTTCTCTCTTACATACAAATAGGTTATTATTGAGGATATACATGATTTTATTTAATTCATCTGCAGTAGTTTTCAGGACTTTCTAACGCTCCATATTGTGTTATGGTGACACGCTCATGGTAAAGAACATGCAAGAATATTGTTGAAAAGCAAGCGAAGCAGCAGAAACCGAGTAGATGCTCGCACCGCAGAATGAGTCAGAAGCAGTTATTGGTCTGATCTGAGCATAGTGGCTTTTACTGTCTCACAGCGATAAAATGTAATCTGAGGAGGCAGTTTTATGGGGATACTGTGTTTTTCATCTTCCACTTCCTCTCATCTGATACAGAAAGTAGCCATTCTTTAGTTCATTTGTATTCTGCCTGTGGAACCAAGTCCTTTTGTTTGTGTGAATTTGTCACGCAGCAAGAATTGCTTCACGTCAGATCTTCAAGTTGCTCTGCTGTATGATGGGTATATGTGGAGTAATTCCATCTACAGCAGTGCATCGAATTCTGTAAGATTATCATATACCATGTGGACCAAAGTGTTGAATTCAGATATGTTTTGTTTTTTTCTTTTCTGAGCTCCAAAACAATAATGACAAATATCATAATATAGTTTTATATTGGGATAAATATTATATTAACTATTAATGTTGATGTTTATAAGTCAAATCAGCATGAATAGGACGTCCAACTGTTGCCATTTGTCCCAATATTTATGTCCATGTAGTTTATGAACATCAATATTTCTGTAAACTTTAATAGGAGAAAGTAGATGGTTAGTTGATTGTACTTTATTGATCCCAAAACTGGGAAATTTACATTCCAGTTACAACTGATCAAGATACATTAGACACAGACAATTATGGGATGTCTGCAGCTGTCAACCAACGCCTCGTTTATGCAGAATGAAAATGAACAAACATGAGGGAATTGAGGAGAGAAAAAAAGACAAATTCCACTCTATAGTGTAACTCTACAGGGTGTAATTTATGGAAAAAAAACAAAACAAAACACTCCTCTGCATAAAGCAGAAATACAACATTTACACACAGGAGCAGAAGCACACAAGCCCTTGAGGTTGAGAAAGGTGCCCGTTCGTCCGGATTGTAGAGAGAAGTTAAATCAGAGAGAGACGAGACAAAGCAAGCAGAGACAGAGGGAGGAGAGGAGAGCCGGAAGAAGAATTTACAGTTAGAGCATGAAAAATATTTTTAGCAATTTAGAGGTAGAACATGGATTTAAAAAACAAAACAAAATCAGTGTTGAGAGAAATTAAGTAAAAAACCATCTCTGAAACATTTTGTAAACACATATAACAATTTAAGCCTATGCTATAATGTCCAAACTCCCCCCCCATCTCTAAAGCTGAGCCCGCCCACCCTGCGAAGGAAACTCATTTCGGCCGCTTGTGCCCGTGACCTCATTCTTTTGGTCATTACCCAGAGTTCATAGCCACAGGTGAGGGTCGGAGCATAGATCGACCTGTAAATTGAGAGTTTCGTCTTCCACCTTCACTCCCTCTTTACCCCAACGGACCGGTTTAGCATCTGCATCACTACAGACGCCCCCCCAATCCGCCCGTCGAACCTCCCGCTCCATCCCACCATACTTGAACTCCTCCATCTCCCTGAACCGGAGTGGGCGCTGGACCCCTTTAGCGGCTCCGGACCGTGGTGTCAGACTTGGAGGTGCTGATCTTCACCCCAGCTGCTTCACACTCGGCTGTGAACAGAGATGGAGGTCGCTGCTCGATGAAGCTCAGAGGACCGCATCATCTGCATAAAGCAGAGATGAGACATTCCCATCAGCAAACTCGACCCCCTCCCTCACAGGCTGCACCTAGAACTGGTTCAAAGGGCAGCCCTGGTGGAGTCCAACCCTCACCGGGGACAGTTCTGACTTATTACCGGCTTCATGGACTTCTGTTAAGCGGAAAACACTTAATGTGCAAAAAGACTGTGTATAAATATCACACAATTCATACCAAAACTATCAGTAGTAAAGAAACACTAAAATATACAAACAGCCAATGCTAGAATACAGATAAAAGAAGATATACAACATGTAATGGGTGTTATATAGCAGGGGTGTCAAACTCATTTTAGGTCTGAAGTGGGCCGGACCAGTGAAATAATAACATAATAATATATAAATAATATCAACTCCAAACTTTTCTCTAGGTTTTAGTGCGAAAAAGGTCAAATGAAACAATGAAAATGTTTATATTTACAAACTATCCTTTCAAATTATGTGAATAACATGAACAAACTGGAAAAATCAGTGTAATTTTTACCAATATTCTGCTTCAGTTTATCATTTCCACATGTTCAGTATAACATACAGACACAGTGGATCCACTAAACATTTAGTAACAGATAGAATATTGTTAAAATTGCACTGACTTTTCTGAACACACTTCAGTTTTTTTTTTTTTTTTTTTTTTTTTATATTTGTTGAGATTATTTGCATTTTTGTGCAATTATACTTTGTTTTAGTGACGATATGCAAAAATATTTACATTTACAAAGACAAAAATTTGGAGTTGTGAGTATTTATGGGTTATTATGATAGTATTTTACTTTTCTGACCCTGATATTGAATTGGTCTGAATGTGGAGCCTGAACTAAAGTGACTGTTAATATATTAATTAATATCTATTTTTACATTTCACATTTTCCGGACTGGACCCTTTGGCGGGCCAGATTTGGCCCCCGGGCCGCATATTTGACACCTGTGTTATATAAGTAATGTAGGATATATACAAGGTGAAATTGGAATCAAAGTGCATCACTATTACATTACACATTCAATAGGATGCTCAAAACACCACCAATGATAACGTCAATGTTATTATTTATTATTTGCAATAGTGAAAAATGATAATAAAGATGACGAACACATACATTTGTTCTTGCATTTTCTTATCGTTTTCCTCTCATTTATTCCCCTCTTATGGCTTTCCGTTGTCGTCACCATATTCTTCTCTTCTCCGTCCTCGTGGCCTTTCCACCGCTCCACCCTTTTGACACCAATTCCCTCGTACTTGGTCACCCACTGCTTTCTGAATGCTGATTTGGTGGCTGTCACCAGACAAATCCACCAAGTTGCCCGAGTCCTCAAAAGGCTTTGGATGCAGCCATATTTCTGTTGTACGTCAATATTTTTGTTGTATGATGCAAACTGGCAACGTTTTAACGTCACAAATTACAACTATTCCCCACTGAAGGACATTTTACCACAAGGGTCTTTCCTCTATATTCTCTTTCATCCTTCTTTTATCCTTCTGGTTTTCTTGGTATTTATTTGTTGTCGTTCTTCCCGTTCCCCTCTTCTTCTCCTTTCGTTTTCCATTCCGCTTTCACTTTCTTCCTCTCGCAGTGATGGAGGAGGTAAATGTGACAGGAAGAATAACTCTCCCCGTGTGGCTTTGTTCCCAGAATGAGTATTAAAATTGGATTTCTAGGAGACAAAAGCAAAAAAAGAAGGGGAAAGAGAGGGAGTGGATATATAAGCAGTTAAGCTGTGTTGTAGTTTTATAGCTTTGTGGCATATCTTTAAAATGAGTGAAATAATAATTGAAAAGTTGTTGATGCTAACATTTTTTTTCTTTTTTTTAATCCATAAAGACCCAAAAGCATTTCCAGTTTAGCCCTTCTGAAGTGATTTATCACCATATATTATAATATTATCCTCTTCATTTACCTTTTTTTTTTTCCATTTTCCTGTGTTTAATTCACTTATCATGTAGATGTTCCTAAAAGCTCAAAGTAAAAATCAGGAAAAAGGGAATTAAAAGTACAATATATCATTAACTGAACATAAACCCAGTGCATCCATTCACTGTCATTGATCCCATTCCATGGGTTTTACTGGTGACTTAATGTTGTAGAAGATGATGGTGTTTCCATGGTAACTACAGAGCCTCTGAACATCCAAACGGGTCATATCTGACGACCATGAAAAGATGATTTAACACCAATTATACGTGAATTGATTAATGGATCAACAGTTTAGATGAGTAGATGCTTTTGGTCGACATTAAATCTGAGTTTTTATGTTATATGTTAATAAATGTTAATGCATCAATCCTTTCAATACATGTAGATTTGTGAGGTAAAAATGCAGTTTGCCCTATTTCATGGTCATCAGATATGACCCATTTGGACGTTCAGAGGCTCCGTAGTTACCACGGAAACACCGTCATCTTCTACAACATTGCTTCACCAGTAAAACCCATGGAGTCGGATCAGTGACAGTGAACGGAGACACTTGGATTTATGCTCAGTTAATGATAGATTTTACTGAACAACTCACTTTTTCTTGTTTTTTCTGTTTTGATTTAACCCTTGTGTAGCCCTTGAGGTCAATTTGACCCCACTTCGCTGCCTTTCGACTGTGGGATCTGGATGTGGAAAGCCGCAGAAGGAATAATAACCTTTGATTTTACTCAGAGCTTTGATGGGCATCGACGTCATCACTTAATTGAATCTAGGAAAATAGGTGATTTTCACTGCAAAAAAAAGCAAAATGCAGAGGATAAATATTCTAATAAATTCACCTAGGAAAGGTTAAATAGTGAGAAAAATTAATTTGGGAAGTGCCACAAAAGTTACACTGGCTCTTTATGGGTGAAGATGGATTTAACTGGAAATAATGTATGTGATTGTAGTGAAATTTAACTTCAGACAATGTTGATTTCATTTGTTGACCTACACAGCACAACCTTTAATAGTTGACAGAGCCAGAATGGTAATAAATGTTATTTGGGTTTATATTAGCAAAACCAAAATTTATCAGCCCGCGTTAAAATACTAATAACTCGCTCCCCATAAACCATGGACCAGCACTCTTTACATTTTTTGCCAAATAAAGCCGCGTAGTGATGCTCAAGGCTTTTTGGGGGGATTTTGAACTCATGTTGGTCCATTATAAATAATTTTCGTCACGTGGAATTTAAGCCTCAGCGGCTGAACATGACTAGGATTTGTGACGACGGAGGAGGAAGATCAATTTAGGTCCGCTTTTTAAGTATTGCATGTCCATTTGTCCAGTTCATTTCTGTGGCCATGCATCTGAATCACTTGAGCTCATCCCCTCAGACTTCAGTTTAATTTTTTTTTACCCAAGGCAATTTGTGAATTTTAAGTCCAAACTGAGTAGAATTCCTTAAATTAAACATATACTTACAAATACATTGAAGAAAACAGACCTCACCCCCTTAAATCACATCCAACGTACTGAATAATTCCACTCAAGCAAAGCAAGGCATTGGGAATAAAAATCAGCGAGGACACGATCATACTGATACATACGTTATGAAAACATATACGTCATGTTCTATCAAAGGAACAGCTGCTTTACATTTTTGAGGAAATGATAAATATGTCCAAAAGTCCCCTATCTCAGTTTCAAAACTTCCACATACACATCTAGGTAATTTTTTTGGGAACATCAAGATATGAACAAACTTCCAAGACAAAATATGCTGCTGATTTTTATTTATAGATGCAGACAGACGGGATGATTTGCAAAATATTCTGAAGGATAAAATCCAAAAAGTACATTGTGTGCTGTAATTATAGTACACAGAGTAATTGAGTCAGTGTGTTGAATAGGTAAAATAAAAAGGAGACCCTTTCTCATTTAGATTCCAGCAGTATTTACCAGCGTACACTTTTCGTAGTCTTCCACGTCCAGGGGAAACGCTAGGATCTGACCTTTGACATTCAGCTTTGGCCTGACCCCCTGACTCCTCGCTTTCCCCCTCCTGTGAGATTAAACCCCACCGACCCTGACGGGGGGGGAGATGATCGGGGATTGGAACACACTTCATTACAGACAGATTTACTTTGCGATTTCAACGCCGTATGTACAACGTAGAGCTGTGCGATAATGAGAAACAGAGAGGAAAAGAAGGTGGGAGGTGGAGAGGGGATTGATCCGGATTGGTAGCTGCAATGAGTCGCAGTGTGGATGTTTTTGGCCGTGCTCCATCGCCACATATGGCTGGAATACGCACTGACCTCGGAGGTCGTAGACGCTCTAATGACAGGACAGTGAGGGGAGATGCTTTTATTCTGAAATGACACCTTTTTAACAGCGTTTAAGAGCAAATAAAACATCTGCAACTATGAGAGTTATTAGGAGGCAGAAAGTTCCCATTCTTTGCTGAACAGTAGAGACGGAGTGGATGTCAGCCACTTAACAATAGACATTCTGTACTGGACTTATTGTGCATGGAGGGAGCAACGGGTGCCAAGGGAGCTTTTAAAGCCGCAACAAAGCCAGCAAGGAGACATGGAGAGAAAATGAGTTAAACCTACTGAAGCTCAATATCACCTCTTAATTAACAGGCACTCTGCATTCTCAGCGTCCCAGTCGAGACAGACATCAGAGATTCAAAAAGGTTAAACTGAATATGGTACATTTATATTTTAGTGGCGCTCTTATCCGGCGTCATATGCAATAAGGCAAAGATGAATTTTCACCAGTGTTAACCTTGAGTTAAGTTGAAATGAATAGTGTGAAAATAAATACATCCATAAAGTCCTGGTTCCCCCTCCTCCTTCCTCAGAGGATACATCAGGTAAACATTAAAAGGATAACCGGCTAATTAGATTATATACCTCTGTGGTTGTAACAGCAAAACAAGAGCAGTAATAATCTAAAGCAGCTTGTAAAAGATAAGGGTAGCCTGTTAGTACAAGAGGGCCTCGCATTAAAAATAATCAGCAGACTTTTATTTGGATTAGTGTGCAGACTTTTATGTCGATGGAAGGAGCAAATAGGTTCCTGATTGCAAAATCAAAGCCTTTTACGAATGAAGGACCTGAATGCTCTGTAACATTTTGTGCTAATGACCCAAACCTGAGCCAGAGCGCTGATTTATGAATAAGCGATCACGCCAAATTTAACGTTATCTGCCCGAGTTGAAACAGAGTTGTACTGCGGGAATGAACACATTGATTGGATTTTAATGTGTGTTCAATCATTAAGGGGGTGTTTCTATAACCAGCTGCACAGGTTTGATCCCTCTGACAGTCGCCGTGTCCATGTCCTTTAAAAGTAAAACTATCTGCTGACTCATTTTAAGTCACTCTGGCTAAGTAGGTCAGCAAAATCACATGACATCTGTGCTGCTTTTACTGCTTTTGCTAATAGACTATTTGGCTGAAAGTTTGTTTCTCACCGTTGACCCTTTTCTCTGTCTTTTTTTATTTTAGCCAAGTGTCCCAGAGCAGCTCCCTGGAGGAGGTCCACCTGGATGGGGTTCCCCCCGCCCCTCGACTGGTGGAGATGAGACGAGACCCTGTCCTGGGGTTCGGCTTTGTGGCGGGCAGTGAGAAACCAGTGGTAGTCCGCTCAGTCACGCCTGGTAAGCATGTCAACGTGTTTGGACCTCTGGTTTTTGGATGCATTTACTCAATTAAAAAATAAAATAATAATAATAATAATAATTCTGAGCCGTATGGATTCAGATCTGACGAGTCTTTGGGATCTGACACTTCCCAGGACTTGGAGATCCTCGTCTTTTACCGTTTATGAACACAACCTACTGCATATTGACAGGTATTAAATAACACAGAAGTGGTGTCAGATGGAAAATGTTAAGGTAGTTGTTCCCAACTGTTTTTGGATGGTGACCCCATTTTTTAAATTTTATTTTGATGAAATGTTTTTATTTTGTCAATATGTAAATGTACGTTACAAGGTAGTATTAGAAACATATGTTAGCAAGAGAAACTAATTTTAAACACACACGAACACACTTTCACATCTCTCCCCTCCTTCTCTACCCCCACCCCCCATGGCGACCCCCACCCCAGTAATGCACGCGGTCACTTGATCGGGTCAGTCAAGATATATCCTCTCAGATATTATATCCTGCTTTTTCATTGAACTTGATTTTTATTAGGAAAAGTGTGTGGTGTTTCAATTAGAATTAAATATATGTTGAATCTCGTTTTGTTTTAAATTGTGTTTTTGCTAATATATAAGAAATGACACACGACCATGGCTAGGCTATACATGTCATGATTGTTTGTACTGTGATTATCTTGTGCTGCTATAAAAGTCAAAGATATTGTGGGGTTGTGTGTGTATGTGTGTGTGGGGGGGGGGGATAAAAAAAATAAAAATAAAATAATAATAATAATAATAATAATATATATATAACTTATAACATATATGGAACTTTACCAACGTACATCACTAAATATGACGCATTGAATGATACATGAGACGAACTAAAGTAGTAGAAGAAGAAGAAGGAGGAGAACAAGAACTATTTCTGCTTCTTCTTCTGTCATTTCCTGTCTTTTCTCTGCAACAAACTGTTTTTCAGATCTCACAACGCAAATTTTTTTCTCTCTATTAGTGTATTATTATTTACTTTTTTCACCTTTTTATTGTACTGTCATCCATCCACACGATGTTCTCCACTCCTCTAACCATACCTGAACTGTTTCATATCATGCGTCGTCTTTGAAAATGGAGAATCATACAAATTCAACATAAAAGTTTCTCGTGGAATTCTTATTTTTAGACGTCGAATGTTTGTAATGCGTGCGACGCTGCGAGTAATTTGACAAGAAAAGATAACAGCGCATCAAAAGAAAATAACAGTCGATGATCTGGTTTAAAGTCTTTCCGTCATTCATCAATAATTCTGACTATATTAGTGTGGCTAATAGTAAAAAAAAAAAAAAAAAAGTTGATTTAATTTGTTTCTCTCAGTTCCTGCAGCGATTGTTTAGTAAGAAATCAGGCCGACTGCCTTCTTCCACCCGTGTGTGAACAACTAAATCACTCTGAACTCATACACGCAAGACGGGGATCACAAATTGATGTTTTGGAGAAAGTACTGTTTGTTTGTGTTGAGTGGCTGATTGCCAAGCGAGTGTCAAAACCACTGCTCCCACACTCCTATCAGCTGTCAGCACCAGTGGCTGCACACACGCACAGTGATTAGACATCTCAATAATCAATCAGTGCTGAATCCCAAACAGACAATTGAAGTAATGAATATTCTATTTGGAGTTTTTGGCCAAGAGAACAGTTATGCATGAGGACAAAGTGCACACTAAACATCGATTACACACGGCAGAGGTCACACACCAAAGCAAAGTGTCTGTTCCCAAGTAACCAACTCACTTACGCTCACAAACACCAGTATTGTTTTGGTCGACAGTTCCGTCACAGATAACTTGAGTTGTGTGTGTGTGTGTGTGTGTGTGTGTGTGCGTGTGTGTGTGTGTGTGCAGGCGGTCCGTCAGAGGGGAAGCTGTTGCCAGGCGATGAGATCATCATGATCAACGACGAGCCCGTCAGTTCAGCTCCAAGAGAACGAGTCATCGACCTTGTCAGGTAGACACAAAAACCCAGAGGACGCTGTAATCTGTCCGAATCAACACGACCATCTGTGGAGTTTAATTTCACATTTGAGCTCAAAGTATTTTAGTTTTTTTTTTTTTTGCAACTGATCCAGTAACAAATTAATACAGAGAGTCGATTAATATGTGTTTCAGTCTCACCTGTTTGATGACGGTGCATCATTTTTAGATGCTTTGGCCTCAGTCTAGACCAGGGGGGTCAAACATGTGGCAAATCCGGCCCCCCAAAGGTTCCAGTCCGGCCCTGGTGATGACTTTATGAAATGTTAAAATTAAACTAATATATTAACAATCATTTTAGTTCAGTTC
>JAPSES010073971.1:0-10767 GCA_029822895.1 Maxillicosta whitleyi
GGTAAACATGACATATTCATGGGGCACAGCCAGATGTAGGTTAGAAGTTGTGAAAGTTTCGCAGCATTCTTCGGCTTTTAACGCCGCGTGAGTTGTGTGGTCCGCTGTTATGTTATTTATTCATTTATTTTTTATTGATTTTAGTACTTTTAACGATTTGGTTGTATTGTTTTTTGGGGGTTTTTTGTAGCGTTGTTGTAGTTTTACATACTTATTTATCATTTTTTTTGGTTTTTGTCTAAATATTTTTCTTGTTTTTATGACGTGCAGCACACAGCGTGATAAAGTGGATTGGATAAAAGAGGCATATTACATTACATTATATTATATTACATCACATTATATTATATTACATTATATTACATCACATTATATTATATTACATTATATTACATTATATTACATTATATTACATCACATTACATTATATTACATTATATTATATTACATTATATTACATCACATTATATTATATTACATTACATTATATTACATCACATTATATTATATTACATTATATTATATTATATTACATTACATTATATTACATCACATTATATTATATTACATTACATTACATTACATTATATTACATCACATTATATTATATTACATTATATTACATTACATTACATTATATTATATTACATTACATTATATTACATTATATTACATCACATTATATTATATTACATTACATTACATTATATTATATTACATTACATTATATTACATCACATTATATTATATTACATTATATTACATTACATCACATTATATTATATTACATTACATTATATTACATCACATTATATTATATTACATTATATTACATCACATTATATTATATTACATTATATTACATCACATTATATTATATTACATTACATTATATTATATTACATTATATTATATTACATTACATTATATTACATTACATTTAGCAGACACTTTTATCCAAAGCGACTTACAATAGAGGACATAAACATAACATATAGCACTTGCAGATACAAGGTGAACAGGAAATATACAGAAGGTAGGTATAAGTGTGACTGCCAACTGGGGTTAATTGTTTTTTTGTTTTTTTGTTTGTTTGTTTGTTTTTGTTTTTTTTGTGCTTTCACATGGGGTCAGGTAGCATAACTGGACACATACTCCCACCACAGGGTCTACCCCGGGTCTGGGCAGCTCCGACATCAGTGCAGTAAATAGTCTTTAAAGGGGACAGTCTTTACATTCTTCTTGAAGGTCGACAGAGATGATGCTAGTCCTGTCGTTTCAGGAAGTTTGTTCTGTGACGGAATAATTCTGTTATAATTCTAACATGTGACCTTTTATATATCAATATAAACTGTGACATGATATTTTCTGGGTCTTTATCTCTCTCTCTCTCTACAAAGTCTAGCCAATTCTGCCTCGTAGCACAAATATTTACAATTCACTGACCTTGCACCTGGTGTTTTCATACTACCAATCGTAGCCTCCCAAACCTAATGACTGACAACCAAGAGATTTCGGCCAATCTCGTGCGGATCTCGACGTAGAGTTTCCGTACTTCTATAAAGTAGACCGAACTTCCTGAATCGGACAGATCTGACTTGTCTCTCTGTACCTCAGATAGCCTGATTGAAGCAAAATCTACTCTCCAGTCTTTTGTCTTTTTGGTGCCTCCAAAGTTCCACCGCTGAGGGACTATTACAGAGAACAGTTTGGAGCTGGGATCGCTTAGAACCAGAACCAGAACCAGCCGGGGGTACGACAAGTTGGTTTTTATTGAAGGAACACAACTCTGTGGTCTTAGTATTTCTTTCAGATAGGCTGAGATGGTTTTGTAGGCAAGGGTTGTGGACTTGTGCTTGATCCGGGCAGACGCTGGTAACCAGGGCAACCGGGTAAACAGAGGAGTAACACGGGCCCTTTTGGGTCGAGCTGCGGCGTTCTGCGACATCTGCAGTGGTTTTATTGTGCCTCGAAACCATGAGTCGGACGTGCGGAAGTTAAGTTTTACTTTCGTTTTCGAAGCCCGTTGCGGTTGTTACGGTCCTTATGAAACGCAACCGTATACCTCCAGTCGTCCCCCCCCCCCCCCGCACTCTGAAGGGTCCGCGACTTGTAAATAAAATCAAGTTTTATTTCTATAGCATCAATTCATCTCATCAGACGTTCAATATAGATCCGGTTGGAACCAGACGCTCATTTACATAAACCCCCCAGAATCCTCCAGGAGTTTACCTTCCATGGGGATCCACAAACGCCCCGGGTCACAGGCCTAAAGCGCACAACACGTCAGGAGACATTTATTTATTCACATTCGCCTTCAGTTGTGACATTTGTGAGTTTTTTTCCCGACAGGATAAAACAAGGATATTCAATTGAAATTCATCCACAAATGTCATTTAACTCATTTTCCACGAATGTTGGAAGTGACAAATCAATTAATGTCAGTTACGTTTTATTCTATTTCAATATATTCACTGTCAGATTTCACACTGAAATGGAAGGGTTTTAAATGTCAACTTCCATAATAATACATTTATGATCATTTATGCCTGACTCACGTTCACTGTAGGACTCACACACTCAGCTCTGTTTCCACAATAAATATTACATTTTATTTGGATTAAAGAGGAGAAAAGGCTGTTTTCATGTAAACTGAAATTCATTCATTCATTCATTCATTTTCTGAATCTGTTTTATCCTCACTGCGGTCACGCCTGCGACTGACAGTGACAATAACAATCTATTTTATTTTCAAATTTTATTCTTTTTTTTAAATTCTATTCTATTTTTTCTATTCCATTCCTTTTTTTTATTTCATTTTTTTATTCTATTATATTTTTTCTTATTCTATTGTATTTTTTCTATTCTATTCTTTTTATTCTATTCTACTTTTTCTATTCTATTCTACTTTTTCTATTCTATTCTTCTTTTATTCTATTATTCCTATTCTATTCTAGTTTTTCTTATTCTATTTTTTATTTTTTTTATTAAATTTTTTCTATTCTATCCCTTTTTTCTATTTCACTTTTTATTCCATTGTCTTTTTTTCTTATTCTATTATTTTCTTTTCTACTGTATTTTTTCTATTCTATTCTTTTTGATTCTATTCTATTATTCCTATTCCGTTCTACTTTTTCTATTCTATTTTTTCCTTTCTGTTATATTTTTTTATTCGATTCTATTTTTTTTATTTTATTAGATATTTTTTCTATTCTATTCCTTTTTTCTATTTCCTTCTTTAATTCTATTCAATTTTTTTTCCTATTCTATTTTTTTCTGTTCTATTTTATTCTATTTTTTAATTCCATTATTTTCTTTTTTTTTTATTCTATTCTATTCCATTCTATTCTATTCTGTTCTACATTCTATATATTTGTGATCTGAAGGTCAAGTGGTGTTTTATACAAGTGTCTGAGTCAAGGATTCTCCTCCGCCTCCGACCCACTAAGCGTTACCCGCTGAACCTTTAAACTCACAGCTATTTGAGCTCATCACAGTCACAGACATTAGGATCATTCCAATCTATGTTGAAGTGTCAACTGTGTGAATGTTCCTACTTTTGTTCTTCCTGCAGTCAAATAAACACTCCATCACACTTCATCGTTACGGTTACATAATCTCACACCCACACGACTCCAGGAAGCCCATCGATGCTCTACGATTTCCAACCAACAAAAATGTAAAAAAAAATAAATAAATAATAATAATAAAATAAATCTGTATCTCATTTTTTTTTATCTGCTGTTGCATCCTTCAAAACACCGGAGGGTTTTCCGAGCACCTTCTCTGAGCGCCGTCTGATTACAGGACTGTTAGCCATGCAGCCTGAATGTAAATAGATGCCGTGCTGTAGTGGTAAATAAACAACAAAGCACTAGTGTGACGTTGTAACGGGTGGCTGGCATGTAAACACTTCCACTTCAAGCGCATGCATTGTTGACGTAGAAGCTGATTCGATATGTAATTGCTGGCATTCAGCGTCGCGGCGTGTTGACTGGGTTGTGTCCGACTGGTTCTTCTTTGTGTTCATTTTGCAAACCAAATCTGTTCAATGGTGAAGAAGCAAACACATTTAGCCCTCCGCATATAATGGCATCTCTGAAAATGTTTAATTACAGTCGTGATTTTTGAACCAAACATTATTTTAAGTTATTTTTTGATGTTTAAATGACCGTATTTTATTTTATTTTTGAATGACTGCCATTATAACAGGGGTTTCTGTTTTCTTTGCAATGAAAGTGTCAAATAAATGCCCCCCCCCCAATTATTTTGTTGTTTCCGGGAAAGACTTAACTTTCAATATTTGGCCATTGAGTATCATTATTATAAATAATAAATGCTTAAAACAGTGTGATTTAGTGAAAAAGAAAAAAAAAAAAACAGCTATGCAGACTTTAGCATATTTATTATCAGAAACAACTGTAAACATCCGTAATAAAACTTTTTGAGATCGTACAAATTAACTTTCAACTATTTTACATCTGCTTAAACATGCTTTTTGGTATTGAACATATTATTGTGGCTTTATATTTTTGGTTATTTCAAGGTATTTTTTTTTTTTTTAACTGTGTGGAAGTCACTGAAACAGTTCCTTTCTACTTCTAATAAAAGTGCTGCCATAAAGTGTTGTATAGTGGTGGAAAGACCAGGATCTCAGCTTTCAGGTGCCCTTTGAATTTTGTGACTAGCATAAACGGTTCGAGAGTTACAGGAGTTTGAATGCTCCAAAGCACAAAATGTAGCGCAGGTGAGATTGTCGCTGTTAAAGGGTTAATTTACAAAGGTTTAGGACATCCAGAGTCTTTTTGATAGAGTTGTAGTCAAGACCAAGACCGAGACAGGAGGGTATCAAGACCAAGACAAGACCAAGCACACATGAGCTGAGTCTATGAGAAGACCGAGACCACAAAACAGACCAAGACCGCGAAAAAGACTGCAAAAAAGACCAGGACCGCAAAAAAGAGAGACCACAAAAAAGACAGAGAACGCAAAACAGACAGAGACTGCAAATCAGACCGAGACCACAAAAAAGAGAGAGTACGCAAAACAGACAGAGACCTCAAAACAGACCGAGACCGCAAAACAGACCAAGAGCAAAGCAGAGATTGAGACCTCAAACCACACTGAGACCACAAAAAAAAACCCTTCTTCTTCTTCTTTGGTCTTTTCCTTTCAGGGGTCTCCACAGCAAAACAGTTGCCTCCATCTACCCCTGTCTTCTACATCTTCTTCTCTCACACCGACTACCTTCATGTCCTCTTTTACTACATCCATCCATACCCGAGACCACAAAACAGACCGAGACCAAAAATCAGGCCTGTCTCGAGAACTACATCACTACCTCTTAAAAGACCGTTCATCACCGCAGTCCTTCAACCACCTTCCGGTCTGGTCTCTAGTGGACTGTGGAGGTGTCTATGAGGGCTGGCATTTAACATGTGTTTAAAACAGATGCATCTAATTGGTTGCATTTGAAGAGGCCTCGTAATAAATAATGATATTATTCTGTGACGATGCAGTTTTTGTTCAAATCCCATCGAGACGAAGACAAGACAAATTGAGTTGAGTCAGTGACAAGACCGAGACCATAACAAAAGGCCGGTCTCCAGAACTCCACCACTACCTCCTGACAGACGGTTCATCACCGCCGCTGCCCTTCAACCACCTTAACTTTTCACAACTACACATTCCCAAATAAATCTCTACCATTACTGACTTTTCTTCTATTGTTTCCACATTCTTTGGGGGAAAACTGTTTTGTACAGTGATTTAAAAAAAAAAAAAAAATACTCCCATAGGAAAAAAAAAAACCTGCTCTCCAAACAAACAGCCATTTGCGTCAAAATGCTACACCAAAGTGACACCAGCATGGATTTGTGCCCATTTGAATCATCTCCGCAGGTACGATTCCACTGTTTAAGCAGATCCGGTCATCTTTAAATTGATTACACCACGCCAGATTTAGACATGTTTCCAGAGCCATATGCCAGCGTAACCTTTACAAATGTTGTGTGCCAGCAGCGGTTCATTACTCTGCAGAGAAAAAAACTAAAATAGACACAGTTAGAGGGAAAAATCAGTAAATAGAAGGACAATTTGCTCTGTACCAAACATGTGATACAACAGATTTGAGATCCAATAAATTCCCGTCGAATTTAATGTACTTTGTTGTTAAAAAAGGTAGAACTGGTATCAGACAAGTTCAAGTTTTTTTCATGGAGTCGCGTGTCGATTAAAAAAAAAAAAAAAAAAAAAAAGGGAACAAAGACAGTCTTAATTTAACTGTCCTTTGGGTAATCCACATTTGCATAATATTAATTCAGCACTGTCCTGTTTATTAAAAGCATCATATCTTATTTAGAAAAAGAGACACACACTTTTAATATTTTAAGACAAGTAAAATTGTACTACCAGAGATAATATTTAACTGTTTTCATTTCATTGTCATGTTTTGGGTTGATTTAATGCCTGTTTTATGGCCATACTGGCAAAAAATGTGTAACTCCTAGAATTTAGGATTGCATTTATTTACCCCAACACCTTGATTCCAAATGGTCCAAGTAATTTCTCACCAGCGGCTGCAAAGTTAGTGATAATTGGTTCCAAATATCAATAAGAACTGTTGGGTTGGAACAGGTGGAAAAGAATAAACTAACTACTTTGTTTGTAGTTTGGACATTTCCCAGATACAATTATACCAATATACCAATACAGCCATTATGTTTATAGAAGCATAATTGAAGACCTATTGAATACAATTTAAAAACATTTTACATACTTTTTTAAGGTATTAAAAGTAGATTTGTGGACTTTTTAAGACCCTGTGGGAACCCTGTATATAAAGTATACTCAGTATGTATAAGTAATAGGGCTGTCGAAGTTAACTCACATTAATCCATCATCATAATTAATCTGATTAAAGTCAACAACAAGTCAACATTTTTATACCGGACGTGTTTTCATTGCTAGCGGGGTTTTTTTTACGTCGGATGCCCTTCCTGGCACAACCCTCTGTATTTATCTGGGCTTGGGACCAGAACAATGAGACACTGCCCCCTTCTGGCTACAGGTATAGGTGTGTATAGCATAAAGGGCCTTTCCTAAGGGCCCACCTGGGTCTCGAACCGGCCATCTTCCGCATCATTAATAATTAATGCATGATTAATCTGATTAAAAAAATGTCATCCAATTTACTCATTTGCAGCACAGAATAACTCTGCATGTCTCTGCTGATGCTTTTAGGTCAGTTTGTCCAGGTAGAGTTAGTGTTGCAGAAGTGCAAATGGGCGGTTGATCCGGTGGTGACGGGCATCAGATTCATCCCATAAAAATGGAAGACACTAAACAGTACGTTGACCCTCTGGATGGAAATATGAGGACAAAAAACAAACAAACAAACAAACAAACAAAAAACAAGATGGAACAGTTGTTTCAAGGTGTAAAACTGTTGAAAGTGTTAACAAACACGTTAAGTGCATATATATTCCCTTTTCTTGACTCTATTTGCTCGTACAAAATGAAACACAATCAATATAGATTATAAATGAATGATATTTGATTGTGATGAATAAAAATCAATCTACAACAACCCTGTGATGAATTTGGCTAAACATTGTAATTGTTTGACGGCACTAATACATAAACATGTATTTAATCGTTTTTAGTCATGGTCACCTTTGTGATTTGAAAAGTCGTTTCTAAGCCAAACGTGTGACGACCCTCGTGTTACAGCTTCATTTGGCAACTGAACCATCTGTTTTTTATTCTTCAGAACACAAAGTTTATAAGAAGCCGCCGACAAGCTGCTTGTTTGTACGTGTTATGCATATTGACTGATAATGAGGTGGTCTGGCAGCCACCCCCACCCCCCCATCCCTGTCTGTGCTCATCATGTATTTCGTGTCGTCTACGGATCTGACTTTTTATTGTCAAAAAGTTAAAAATAAAATATTCAAACAGCGATGCCTTACTTCCTTCGCCACTGTTGACTGGTCGTTGTCATAGGAGTGGGGTGATACCGCCGATAATCACTGTTCTCTTCCTCAGGTTCAGCCTCTAACAAGCTCTACACACTTAGGTGGTGGCACTAGACAAAACACTACCCACACGCTAACGCCGAACTACGAAAACCAACAACGCGCCAATTAAACGGACAAACTCAGCGTACGGCGCTATTTCGCAGTATGAAAACAGAGCAACGGCCTCCGAAATAAGTCATTCACTAACCTTCGAAAAACCAGAGCCACACGGCGGAGCGGCTAATTCTACCAGCTCCTTATTAGAGCCGGACAGGAGAAAGAGTCAAGTGTACGGTGGACTGTCTAGAGCTGCCACGTGAAGATGCCTGTACTGTCAAGGAGACGGCGAAGAGTGGGAGGAGAAGTAAACGCCGCTGACAAGGGTCACCTCAGGGTGCTCTGAACAAATGTGGAAGACTACATGCTTGGACACAGCAAACTACAGGTCGACTAATAATGCAGCCCGGCCTCAGTAGAAAGTACTGTCAAGTTTTGGAAAGGGATGAATAACAGCATGTAAGAAAAAAAAAAAGAAAAAGAAAAGTGTCAGGTGATAAAAATAGGGACAAACTTTAGAAGGAGACACTCGGAGAAAGATATGGTGGGAAAATAAAGGAGACCAGTCACTATTAGACACAACAATAGTCGGAAATAATAGTGTATAGAAGATAGAAGATAAATATAAATTAGTGCAATGAGAACAGATTTAATGGATAATTATGCGTTTCCATGTGTGGAGACGGTGACATTTACTTATTTTATACGAGAAAAAAAACTAAAATCATACATTAGATGAAAACAGCAAAAAGAACACTTCTATCAAATGAAAAGTTTTAGACAAAGACTTTGACATTGGTGGGGGTGGGGGGTATATGTGCATTTAAAGGGCCAGCGCTCCAAACCACCTTTCTGGTGTCATTACTCAGAAATAGTGTCGAAGATGAACCTGTAGAGTTGAATTAATGAAGAATTCAGACCCAAGCAGAACATTTACAAGTTTATGTAGAGCACAGGGAAATGTTTGAAAATGCATAACTTATTGCATATATACATATATGCATGTATGTTGCACTTAAGTCATATGTTGAGATTTTTCCAAAGTATCCTTTGTATCATGTGTTCAGACTATCCTCATCAGCTGTTCCGGTGACTCCAACACTGTGGAAAACTGAATCTGTCTTTGGTCTATTTACATTCTATCTTTGCATATGCTGATAATTTATTTCCGCACAATAATGGAGATGTATTGATGTTTTTGTCTTCTCCCGTCCTGCGGAGAAAAGAACAGACGACAGACCTGGTTTGAGGTTCTTTTCTTTCCATTCTATGCTGGAGGGCGGCTGGGAACTCTGTAGAACCTTTGATCACCGAGGTCTACTCCTCCCAGGTGGGTGGGGGTCCCTGTTTCTGTGCTGTGGGGGCAGTTGTGGCCCTCTCTCACTGGGCAGGATGTGATATTCTGTTGGTGGTGCCGGTCCGATGGCTCCTTGTGACAGCGCCTCCTCAGTCACCTCCTGGTCCTCTTTTACATTTACTACATTTAATGTATGAAAATTGCTATAGAAATAAAGATTGATTGATTGACGCAAAATCTCGATCCCGCAATGTTTTTTATTAGACGCCCGCACCCGCCCGCAGTCAATCTCATACTGCCCATTCCTGCGAGATTTGCGTTCGGTCCCATTCCCAATGCAGCTCTCTACAGTATACAGCACGTATGTACAATAATAGTGGATGAGACTCCGGCATTGTAAAGTCGAAATAACGTAAGTCGGGCACGTCATAACCCGAGGGCTACCTGTAGTCCCTTTGGGGGGGAGGGGTAATAAACTCTACAGTAACACACATAACAGTAATAATGACATCCCCACACAAAAAGTACCCGTTTTGCTAAATATGTGCCTCAGTATGGGCGGGGCAGCAGTACCTCCATCTGAGCGGTCTGATGTGATAATGAAGGAAACAGAACTCGTCTGCGTTCTCTCCACAAAAGCAGCCCCTCGGCTTGTTGTATAAGATCTTGACCTCTCCTCTTGACCTGAACACTGGCTCATTTGGGACATTTGAGGATGGCGGCATGAGATATTTTCCGGTCAGTTTGGCTGACGGGGACTCTGCAGACTGATACTGATACTGACTGATACCAGAACCTCCCATAGAGCAGATTAAAGCAGCCAAACCAATTAATCAGCTCACCTTTACTCATCGCCACGGGATAAATGTGTTCTCAGACCTTCCTGTCCCGTTAAAAAAAAAAAAAACAACAACACATGTCCCCAAATGTGGTGATTTGAAATGTTTGTGATAAACTTCAGGATTAAGTGTTCCTTCATGAATTGGGAAATCCTCCAGCTCCTTAAGCTAAATAAACTCTTTAGAAATCCTCCTGGATTAACTGGAAAATGCTCTGTCACAAAGAAGACAAGAGGTCAATTTTTTTCTGAATCTGAAACCAAAACCTTCACAAGTAATACTAAGACACTGACAGGGAACATTTTAATTTAATTATATATATTTTTTTAATGATATAACTTGCATTTTTTTTCCTTGTAGCAGTGTATTTTATAGTGTGGTTTGAATTACTGTATTTTTCAGATTAGAAATCGTAGTTTTTTTTTCATAGTTTATCCGGGGGTGCAGCTTATACTCTGGAGCGATTTATGTGTGAAATTATTATTAACACATTATTCTATCATTTCACATGTTATTTTCACACTAAACCACCAGAGGGCGCTCTAGGCCTGTGTTG
>JAPSES010073972.1:0-10766 GCA_029822895.1 Maxillicosta whitleyi
ATGTAAACATTGCAATTTTGAGGGGTTGGAGGGCGAAGGATGATGTGTAACCATTAGTGACAAACTCTAGGTGGAAAGTAGAGCCCCGCGGCTGTGGTTTATAGGCACTTTACCGAGACAGGTTTCATTTTGAATTTACTACCTTATGTGTCACTTTAAGATAATATGGTTGAATGGATAGTATTAACATTAGTGACTACATTTAAAAACGATCAAAACTCAACTATTTTTTCAAATACATCAAATATACAGATCATGAATTTACCTTTAAGTCACTTTCATCTTCTCCACATTTCGAATTTTGATAGATTAAATGCTTCACAACTAAAGAATCACAGCGCTGCTTCATATTTTAAAACCTACTACATCTTTAACCATCCTATTATCTTATTACTGTTATTTTTACTCAGTGGAGCGAAGAGTGTTCATGTTTTTTATTGATTCATTTGTTTGTTTGTTTTATTTTAAGACAGCACTTTCTCTTAAGGTATTACTGTTTTATTGAACTTCCTTGTACTATCTTGTTGCTAATGGGTGTTTTGTCACGCTTCTTTTGCTTCTTTCTTAGACGTTACACAGCTGAAGTGAAAACGAGGCCTTAGCAAACACGTATACTCACTAGCCACTTCATTAGGTACACCTCTTCACTTGCACACTAACACGAAATATCTTATAGGTTGATGACACAGAAGTGCCTTACGTATTTAAGCATGAAGAAAAGATAAAGACAGGGCATCAGAACGGAGAAGAAAGGCGACATTTAGACATTCTTCTCCAATTCAGTTAGTATTAATTAGTTTTTGGAGCAGTTCTGAGTTTTTTTTCTAAATGATTAGTTTTAGTTGAGTTTTTTTGTTTTTTATATATATATATATATATATATATCTGTATCTTCAAAGAAGTTAGTGGTGAACAGATTAGCAGGTTAACCCAGGAGCAAAAAATATCGCTTTTTTTGCAGGGCAGTACAAAAAAATTGTGCAAAAGCAGGACCTGCATTGAAAAAATATCCCTAATGCACATCACTAAAATAAATCCCATACAGTACTTTCTCCCAGCTTTAGTCTGGAAGCTACAGGTAGAGTGGGGACGAGAAGCCGACTCTAAATGACATCTCACCAGATGTGACAGAGTGTGAAGTGTGTACGGTGCTAAAATTGCTCGAGCAGAATAAGTCGACAAAACTAAAGTATAATGAAAAATCCCAAATTATTAGAATCTAGCTTGTTACCTACTTTTATATAAATATTTATTTTATCTTGTATATATATTGTCTGTTTTATTTATTCCCACTTTATTAATTAATTAATTCATTTGTTTATTTATTTATTCACACTGCATAGACATTTTATTCTGATGCAAATCTAAATGACAAATTTAAAAATGTATACTGTACGTGTGTGTTGTGTATAATGTAGCATAAATGTAACATAAATGTATAATGTGCTTTACTTGTCTGTTGAATGACAACATTACATTAAGTTGTTTTATATAAGGACTAAAGATGGAAATCAGTCTTGGATGTAATCTTGCATATTGGCACATATTACATTTATTAATATGCACTGTCCCTTTGAGAAAAAGAAATCAAATAAAAATCTTCCTGTCTGTGTCTAAAACCTGTTACATAATTACATAATCAGTGGATGGAAATGATGCACAAACACTGTCACATAATAGAGAAATGTGATATAATCAGTTTTGAAAGTTTGATTTTCACTTTGCTATAAGCACTCATTACAATGCATCTTATTCAGACTACACTTTGTAGTTCAATGCTACTCTTATGTCCATGTTAAATAAATGAATCTAAATTTCTGATGTCTACTTTCAGCAGGACAAAATGTCATATCACAAAGCTTAAATGATTTACTATTAGGTCTCAGGTTTACTGTTATTATTTTAATATAGGACCAGTTTTTATGAGGTACATTGCTGGTCCTGAGCACTGATTTTGTTCCATGTATATGCACGTAAAGACAAAAACTTGAACCTTCAAACCATATCAAACTTGTTTCGAACATGATGATGAGTTCTCTGTACTCTAATGGCCTCCAGAGTCACCATGTGTGGATCCAATAGAGCAGCTCTGGGATGTGATGGAACAATGCAGCACTAGAAAGATGCACCAAAAAAATGTGGTCTGTGAATGCATCATCTAAGCTGAAAGAGAGATTGAATGAAAAGGAAATAAATAGAACCAAAGTTTACTCTGAGTCAGAACTGAACAGAGGATATTTCATGTTCAGGACTTTTACAAACGCCTCCAGTCATGTTGATGTTTCATTAGGGCTGTGTGAGCTGATAAAACTCACTGCCTGTTTTTATGCTAACTGATCCATTGACTTTTAACTGACAGAATGCTCACCGTTTGCTCAACGAAAAAGGGGAATCAAATAAGTTCAATATGGAATAATGGGAATGTGATTATAGATTTATGCAAAAGTACTTTGTTTGTATGGTCTCCATGGGGACTAAAAAGAGACCTTAGGACCTGAAAGTGAAATTCTCTGCTCAGTGCTCTGCTCTTTGAATAAATACAAAGAGCGCAGCAGCAGTGATCATGTACCTGTGGAGATAATCACATTGACTGGTAGAGAAGGCAGAGAAGTGAAAGAAAAACAGCTTTTCATCTGTTGCTATAGTGAAGGAATACAAATAAGTCAAAGAAACAAAAAACTTCTTTCAAAAACTTACAGAGCGGAAATCTGACAAAACTGATTTGAGTTATCAATGAGCAATCAAACAAAGGCATGCTTGTTGTTTTTTGTTTTTGTTTGTTTTGGTTTTGTTTCAAAACCTGTTTAAGTTGCAGAATGGGTCTCTTCTTCAAAATAAAAGCAGGGATGTATTACAGCGGATTATGCATGTGTCCATTGGCCTTTTTAATTATATTACATAACAATCTGTCCCTCTATGTTTGTTTTTTTTCCATTTTTTATTAACGTGTGCGTAAAATTGTTGTTGTTTTATGTTTCACTTGGCTGTAAAATGATTTGCCCTTCGGTGATAATAAAGTACACTTTGACATTGATCTTGTTAACTGGAATGTGGATGTGTAATATGTAACAGTGTTTTGACCATGTCCACATTAAACAAGAGGGAAAATGCACTGTGACAGTTACTACTAAACATACAGATCCACTTATTTTCATTTACACTTTAATTCTAGTATCTGAATTGTTGATACTGACACAGATGTCAAAAACAGAGCTCTTATCTATTTTTGCTCCCATTGATGGTGATATTAATGCTGGTTAAGCTTTTTTATTATTAAAAAAAAAAATAGAGGAAAGATTACACAAATATGCCATCACTTCATATGTTTTCATATAGTCATGTTTGTATTAAAGAATGTTTTTTTTTTTTTTTTTTTTTTCTAACTCGTGTCTGCTTTTCTGACTGCACATGGCATCAGAAGAGAAAAGCATCCAAAGACAATGACTGTGTCGTGACTCCGATCCACTGGAAAGAGCTAATGCACCTCTAATCTGTTTTGACATCAGCCAATGAACATAAATTAACAAGAAGAGGCAGGAGTGAAGCAGTGCAGGCACAACTTTAATGGTGAGAAGATAGGTCTGCCAATGCAAAGCTAAAGCTGACCACGACTTTTTAAAGTGTTTGTGTCTGGCCTTTGTTTCCAGTTCTTCTTCCTCAAAGTTGTTGTTGAGACGCTGATGAACAGTCGGCCAAAAACATATGAACTTTCTAGTAAACAGATATAACCTGATACGTAAACATCTCACTCCTTCATCTACTAAAATATGATCTTTGTGTTGTTGGTCTAACTTTGGCAAATGGCATATAGTTCATCAGACACTAGTGCAGGGGTGTCAAACTCCAGTCCTCGAGGGCCAGTATTCTGCATGTATTAGATCTTTCCCTCTTCCATCACACCTGAAAGCCATTCCATCATTAGTTGGATGATGAGCTGATCATTATTGAACAAGGTGTGATGGAAGAGGGAAATATCTAAAACAGGCAGGATACTGGCCCTCAAGGACTGGACTTTCACACCCCTGCACTAGTGGGTTTGTTAGTCTGTTAATAACATCACTCAGAAGTGTCGAGTAACAAAGTACAAATACTTGTTACTTTACTTAAGTATATGTTGTTTTTTTATCTATATTTCAGTAATTGTTTAATATATTTAGTAAATCTATATTTCACTTGGCCCTACTTTCTCTCTTCCTATCAGTGCACTGTCATGCTGCTGACTGCTGCGCACTCAACAACTTTTTTCAGCAGTGAAACAGGTAGACTAGTGTCATCTTGCGGCAGCGTAGGGATACGAAGAGACAGAAAGTAGAGCCAAGTGATTACGATGTGTGACTTTTTATGGACATTGGTTTGTGATACAAATAAATCACTCTTTTGAACACATGCTGTTTTGAGAAGAAAAATGTTTTATTCTAGTGAACCCCCAAACTTGCCGGACTACTTTCGTTTTGACCAAAAACTGACCACAACTGGGCTCACAGGACACTGTCGGGGGAAGTCAGTGTGGATGTACTACACTGATGACGGGGATGAAATACAGATTCATGTCAAAAATCCACAACCCTTTAAGCTCTGGACAGACAGAAGTCTCATTTTGGTCGGTAAAATGTTAGTTATTGTCAGCAGATAAAACATGATTATTACTTAACTGACAGCAGTAAAGAAAGAGCCATCATAAAATCTACAGCTTAGCATAAAGAGGATAATTGAACATATTTGTTCGATTACTTCTAGTGACAGACAGTCAAAGTGTTGGACTTGTTGGCTCACACAACGAGTTGTAGAAAACTGAAAGCAGAACTGAGACAGAAGGTCAAACTGCTTCCTTTCCCACCTCCACACAGCTGACCAATCAGTGCCCAAAGTGGTTGTGAATTTTAGACAGTTTCCAGTGATGGAAAATGTCTGAATATGTCCTGGTCAATTTGATATCAGAGCATGTGGAGAAGGTTTTCTGAAACGGCCTCCAGCCCTGGCCCTTAACCTGACATCTGAGTAACAAGAAAGGCAACATGTCCTGAAGTAACAAATTAATCCCATTGGTACCAAAAATCCAGCATGTTCACAACGTTCACAGAGACAGTTTATAAGCAGTGTAGGTTGATATAGCCAAAACATATTTTACTAAAACATGCAAATCTTTATTTTTCCACTAGACTATATTATATTTAATCACATTTTATGTTCTTTATGTGGAAATATCATACAAAATAAAACATCTCCCTTAGATGACACAATACTTGAGTTAAAATACAGAATTCAAAGCAGTATAATTAAGCCTTTGGCTCAGCTGAACACATACCATCTGTGAAGGACTTATTCTACTGAAGAGGTGACACCTGTAGAGCATGTAGAGCATAAGGCATTTTGACATCTACTGAGTGCTACTTAGAAGTATTTAGTTTAATAAATACAGACACTTTGTGATCCATCTCTGTGCAAAAAGGCTTTGTACACATCACAAAAAAAACAAAAAAAAACTAACAGTTTCACAATCTCATAGTCAAGGTAAATCAACATACCACTATCTGGTGATCATGTGTGAGATCATGTGACCACCATAATAATTTTGTTTTGCGTGAATTTATCAGCGTACGTCCGCTTTGAGTCTGCCTCGAATACGCACGAATGTCCACAGAGTCAAGTACAGCTGCCTCTGTGACCTTTTATACAAATTAAAACTAGTGTTAAAGTTCTCAGTCAATTCTGTTTTATTGCAAGGCAGATGGATTTATGAGATCATAAAAGTATGTAATATCATACCAAACCACATGAGAATCTGAGCCTTATTTGTCGTCTTCCCTAAATATATAACTGTAATGATTCTCTCTGGGATCTGTACTGGCAGACACAGTCCTACCCTCAATTAGTACAAGTACAAACTATATACTAGTATACAGTAGTAGTGGATACATACCACCCAGACTTACTTGTGATTTACATCTTGACATAAAATGCGATCATTTTATTTTTGATCATTAATCCAGTGAATGCACAGACATAAAAGGACTGGTGTCAGACCGGATCCAGTCACTTGGATCAAAAGGAAGTCTGATACCAACACATACCTTGCTTTTTTACTCCAAATTATACCCGAACTGCTCCCTTCTTGAATTTTTACCCAGAGTTGAGAGCAGCAGGAGTCGACAATGACTCAACACACTTGCCGTCGTGAAGTGAATGGGCCGTTAGCTGTGAACACATTAAAGGCCTGCTGACATTTTCTACGACCACAAAGGCTGACATGCCCCCTTAGTTCTCGGCGGAAACGTTACTGAAATGACATCAACTGCCAAATCCACACAGACTTCATTAGGGGAGCATTACGACTACTGAGGGTGTACTGACTGACAGCATCACTGAACTATATTCATGCTGCGTATTTTGTGGTCTGTAGACTCTAGGGTCTAGATGCATAATGTGTATACGCACAAAGAAATGCATATGCAATCCCTGTGAATGTAGAGCCTGGTTGTATAAATGTCTGTCTTGGTGACATTGTCCACACACATGTTCAGTACGACACAATTTTCCATCTCAACCATTAGCTACAAGTAAATGCAGATACTCCCTTTATGCATCATTTACACAAAAAGCACTGCCTTCACCACAAATGATTAGACATGGCTATAAAAACAACAGCTACAATTCACCAACTGTGAAATTACAACATCCATTGGAGACGTGGAAGACAGGTACAAATATTTTTCATTTGGTGTGTCATTATTTGCTGACTATAAAACGGTAAATGCTGTTGGCTCATAGCGGAGGATCCAGCAGAGGTAGAAAAAAAACATAAATATGACTAAAATAAAAACTCTTCAGAATGCCTTTCCATATGCAAAACAATTAAACACAGATACAGTCGTGTATAGCACCTATACAGCTACTATTGAGGATTCACTTATTATCAAAGATGCAAGAACATAGCATGGATTACAAAGAATGTGTACAAAAAACAAAAAAAAACATAACTGGTTTGAAATACACACACCAGTATATCTAGGTACTGATGGTTATCATACATCAGTACAAAAGGTTCTTTGTTATATTCAATGTGTCATCTTATTTTTCACAGCTGTCATTCAGTATTACACTCAGCTCACTACCTGTTTATATATGAAATGTATAAATAAACCTATAGAAAATGAACTGTATGTTCATATATGTAAAGACAGACACTTCAAACGTTTACACAGTCCCCTGCAGCGAGCGTAAATCCACTTTCATGCTGCATTAATGGGTTTCCATGTGAAACTTGTATCAAAGCAAACAGAAACAGAACTCCCACTCTCACGCCGAGGAACGCATGCATTAACAGCCTGAGGACAGCAGGCAGAGACGCCTTCACTGCCGCTCTGTAATTCCACATACCAACAGACAGGCGACTTATATGACGATGTGCTCAGGTCTGATTCATAATTATGTCAATTGCTCAGCTTTTTTCTTGTTGTTTTATTCAATATGGCCAAAATCCACCTGTTGACGTGACAATTTCATTAAATTCCCTCTATTTTAGGCCTTTAGAGATATTTTGTCTTGCTCCTAAATTAAAAGGCACTATATGAAGTATCTGCATATACTTAGGTTTTTACAAAATTCTGAGACATGACATTCAACAGCCTGTTTTCCACCTCAGGAACTTTACCAGGAGCTTTAATTTTACCCAGGATTTGATGAAGGGTAAGACTTTTCAGATGCCCTGGAATTCTTGAGGGGTGGGGCTGAGTGTTGAAGGACGCTGACTGGTGGAATGCACTTGGAGCATTTCACACTTACATTCACCCACAACATGTAAGCCAGTATGTGGCTGCAAACTTGTTTATCCCATTTAGCTTCATGTCATTTGGTTTTATTAATTTGGAAAATGGAGCAAAAGAAGAAAAACTACAAGAAGTGGATGGATGATTAGGCTCATTTGCAGAATACACTCCAGTGTTTAACGTTAGGATGTGAATCGAGAACCAGTTTTTTTTGTTGTTGTTTTGCCTGCTTAACAATTCTGCTTATCAATTCCGCCTCCGTGCATGATGACGTCACACATACACTGCATTGTTTTGGTTTAGAAAGTAGCCAACATGGCATCAAGGCAGAAACGCTCCAAAATTTTACTATGTTTCATGTGAAAGGATAACACCCGGGCCACTTGTAACACTTTCAAAGCTCCCATTTCTTCAAAGGGGGGAAATCCATCCAATATGCTCAAACATTTGTCCACACAACATGTGATCCATTTGCAGGAACGTCATAGGTTTGATACGCTACTTAGTAACACTTGTGAATCTAGCAGCAGAGCAAACACCAGGGGCATCACCCAGGCCCGGCTCTAGTGGGGGCAACAAATGTCCTGCCTACTCAAATAAAGGTTTATGAAGGTGGGGAAAAGGAAAATGAAGTGCACAAAAGCAGGAGACATAGAGAAATTAGTAAAGCATCTGAAGATTCACTTTCAGTTTCACTTTCTACAGCTGTATGGTGTGACACCCCCAAACAAGGCCTCGCATCATTGGTTATTATTATTTGTGCACAATATGTTATATTTTCTGTGCAGACATGAAAATATAAACTACAATTAATGCAAACAAACCACTCTTTATTCCCTTATCCAGTGAGAATTCATAAGGAATCTGAAAGATAATTAAAATCAATAATGGAATTGGAATCGTTCAATTCTTATCAATTCCCATCCCTATTTAATGCTGGTCTTTTGAGTGTATGCAGCTCACTCCAACAAGTGCATTTCCATCACCCATCTGTCCTTCCAATTATGCAAAAAAAAGCAGATTTGGTAAAAACAAATTCAGCAGTACTTCAAATCAGTGAAAAAAAAAAAACAAACCTCATTGGAATACATTTACTTCCTACAATCCACTTTGAGGTGAAAGCACAAACCATGCAGATTAGCAGGAATTGTTTTTACCAGGATAAATAAATTCCTGGTGACAAAAGTTCCTGGGAACGTTGGTGGAAAAGGGTCTTTATTCATCTTGGCCTTACCATGCATTCATAGTGTCACATGTTCATTCATTGAAATAACACACAATATTATAAAATTAACAGTAGTCCTAAAGGTGAAAAAGTAGATCGTGGAAAGATGCGATTTGACAAAATCTGCCATAACCGACTGACACCACATTCATCACATGGTCAAATGGTCCCTCACTGTTCATCTGCAGCAGAGTATGATCTAAGCACAATTTAATAAAATCAAATTAACATGAATGAACTGAACCCTTGTGTTGGCAGACTCTAAAGGACAACTATACATGGAATGGCGTACAAATGCTAGCTTTAGCCACAGCAATGCTAACAACCCATGATGTAGCATAGTGAAGCTCCGACACTCTACTTAATTGTGAAGTTGTAGCTCATCACATCATAACCATGAGTCCTCGCCCCTCTCACCACAGATGAGCGTGGAGCAGCTACAACGTGAGGATTGAGAAGAGTGGATAGTGTCAAACTTATAAAGTCCTGACATGCCTTGACTCCTTGGATCCTCCTCCACTTGATTCCTCACCCCTTGGTCGATGTCTGGCCCAAATAATGGCACTTTTCCTCTACATGGTACCGGCTCTACTCTACTTGGTATGCTTTTCCACTTATATTGGACCAGCTCGTATCAGCTCGACTCATTCCTACACGGCGCATTACTTCCGTGTCGTCTGCTCAGAGTTGCCGAAAACTCGCTTGTTGCGTATGTTCTTATCTGTCCGTCTGCCACTAAAGACTGAATCTACGTGACCGTCTATGGTGTAGTTTTGTTCTGTCATCATGTGGATTAATATTTCGCTATTCACTGTCTACTTCCGCATCTGATTTTTATAAATCACGGGTCACAGAGAAAACGGTCTGACCAATCAGTGTCTGCAGTGTTGTGACGTCACGTTTTGGTATCTGCTCCAAGATTTTGGAACCTCAACTGAGGCGGTACTAAAAAACTAGTATCGGGTCCCAGGTTCCAGGGTCCTTTTTCATAATGGAAAAGCAAAAGAGCCATGTAGAGTCGAGTAGAGTAGAGCCGGTACCATGTAGTGGAAAAGTGCCATAAGAGTGACATTTTACACATTTTCTTATTTAATACACACGTTGGATTATATAATTAAAAAAAATAACTAATAAAACTTCAGACTGAGGAAAACTTGGACTTCTAAATGTCCAGTTCCTGCCATGATTTGTATAATCCAGATGTGTTTGAGGCCTCTTTTACACATCCCAGCCCCCTTTGTTGAAAAGACTTGTGCCAAGCCATCACATCATGGCTCCTCCATCAGCTCCAACATTTCCTGAGGGAATTGAGACACACTTCAACATGATGCATCAAAACCAATTTCCAAGTTACAATTGAGCATCAAGGAGGTAAAAATAGGGAACTGAGAGGAGCCGTATGAGGCGAATGGTTTTCTGGGTTGAAATCTGCTCAAATATTAGTTGTGTGTGACAGAATGGATTAGGTTTTGTTTAATATCAAAGCCAGCAACAGAGAGATCACCTCATTACTCACTGATATATGACTAAAAAGGAAACTACAAAGGAAAAAATGTTGAAATATTAAAACTAAACGCTGAATGTGTAGCTGCGGTGTAAGTATTTAAAGAGCGCCTTCCACTAAAAACCACTTTTAGCAGCTCTATTTAGAATGTGGTGGGTCACAACAAGCAGTATATGTACGCAACACCCCAAGATGTGAAATTCAACCTAAATGGGTTTATTTGTCATTGAAAGGTTAACCTGCAGAGAAACGAGCGGATCAGAGCAGGACA
>JAPSES010073973.1:0-10765 GCA_029822895.1 Maxillicosta whitleyi
CAGACCTGCAACTAGCACCAAACTGGAGCTGAAGGTCTATGAAAAATGTGTTTACATATATGTTGGTTGTCTTAATTGTTGAAGTAAAATATTAGTAAGAAAATAAAGTGTGAGAATTTTTAACTTGGAGCATTTATCACCGTTGACAAAGTTATGTTTTTGCCACAGTTTGTTATGTTTCTTTGTTAGCAGCATGTAATTCACATTTCTGTGGGTATGTTTTCAGTGTCAAGAATCTAATAAAATAGATAAAAAACAAATGTGGCAGTAATATTGGGGGGTGTCAGTCATAATATGCGGGGGAACTGTGCTGCTTGGTGGAGGTTTGCGCTTTTGTGATGCATTTTTTAAACTACATGAGACTTTATGGACCCTGTATATAACCCATCAAATTTCACATAATAGTCTTTTTTTTTTTTTTAATCAAATTTCACATAATAGTCATGTTTTTTTTTTTTTTAAATCAAATTTCACATAATAGTCATAGTTTTTTTTGTTTTGTTTTTTTTTAAATCAAATTTCACATAATAGTCATGTTTAAGATTTACCAAACTTTTTAACGGCCAGAACGCACAGGGGGGACACGAGACACAACAGAAAGCCCTTAGACTCTTACGGAGGCGTGTTAAATAGAAGGTCTTGTCCTGGATACTGTCAGGAATGAAGGAGTGAGAGAGGGAATGTGAAGATAAAAGACCGAGGGACAGTGATGAAGTTCAGCCTGGAGAACAGAAGCCGCTGAGGCAGAGCCGCAGTGTGAAAGAGCGAGAGAAGGAAGGACAGGGTGAATACCAGCTATTGTTGGAATGCCGTAGCAACACACGCAGCGGAGGGGAAGGGGGAGGTGTGTGTTTGTGTATCTGTGTGTGTTTTTGTGTGGGGTCAGTGGGTTTCATGCACCGGCTCCATTCAAGCTGCTCCTTGTCAGAGAATGTGTTGAGTTTTGTGCTGGCAACCTAGCGACTGTGGGCTTAAATTATTAGCTGGTCTGGACATGGGCCTAAAACAATCCCGCACTGCATCCGAGACCAACGTATCAACACCCAGAGAGTTCAGTCTGTAGAGACACATCATCAGTTAGAGCTCAAACTCCCACCACCGGGAAACACTGCAAATGGACATGGTTTTAAAGCCGTACAGTGTCATATGTGCAAACATAAGCAGACACGCATGAAAATGTGTGAAAAATACGGGAATAATGCACTCTGTTATGATGCTGGACAAGACAAGTTATAAAAAAAATGAATAAAAATAAATTAATAAATATAAAAAAATGTAAATAAAAAGGAATAATGCACTCTGTTATGATGCTGGACAAAACAAGTCATTAAAAAAAAATAAAAATAAAAAATAAATATAAAAAATTCAAAATAAAAAGGAATAATGTACTCTGTTATGATGGTGGGCAAGACGAGTTATAAAAAAAGAATAAAAATAAATTAGTAAATATTAAAAAAAATAAAAATAAAAAGGAATAATGCACTCTGTTATGATGCTGGACAAGACAAGTTATTTAAAAAAATGAATAAAAATAAATAAATATAAAAAATAATTAAAAATAAAAAGGAATAATGTACTCTGTTATGATGCTGGACAAGACAAGTTATTAAAAAAATGATTAAAAATAAGTAAATATAAAAAAAAAATAAAAAGCACCTTGTCTTTTATTTATTTGACCTTTTTACGTGTCCATGCTCCTATACTGATGAGTGGTGGAGCACTGAGCTCTTATTTTTCCTGAAACTCAAAGTACCTGCTTAACAGGTTCATTACAGTTTAGTTGTTTTGTGGTGATGCCAAAGCATTCACTGTCTGCAAAACAAATCTACCCACAGGTATAAATAAACTTACCTTGAATCTTGAACTCTTCCAGTTTATTCATCCATTTATTTCGTTTTTGGCCGCACAGTGTATAAACATGATTGAAACTTTAAATGATTCGCAAGATGTCATACTTTTTTTGTTTCAAATGTAACCTTGTGTTGTATCATGGTGTTTATGAGATGGCACTATAAACTCAAGATTTTTTTTCTTCCAGATTTTGCATGAATTAGGTGGAATTGGAAATATTAACACTCAGTGTTCTAGCTAGCGCAAAGTGGCATAGCGGCCCGCAACGCTAAAATTTTGACCCAATATGCTAATTTTCTCCCGATAGGCTTATTTTCGGTACATTGTAGCTGCATTTTTGCTGTAATTGTTTGCCCAGATCAAATGTGAAAAATATTGTTTCACACTCGGCCCCAAAGGCGGAGCCAGAATTATGTGGGCGGAGCCACTAACTGAAAGGAATAAACTTTATACCTACATACAAAAATTCCCCTTCTGATACCATTAAAATGGCCGATTTTGTGCTCAAATTTTAAAAAGCTCCGCACTGCGCTGCAACTAGAACACTATATTCTAAGATGGAAAGAATAACTTTCACTGTAAACTTTAACATGGATCTGTTTGTGCAACACTGGGAGGGACGGATGAGATATGTGAGAACTTTAAGACCTGATTGTGCCGAGATGATCGTATGAGTATGAGCTAAAAATGATCTAAATGAAGGAAATATGCATCTGTGTTTTTACTTATTATTCTCTCTTTGATCTGAAACCATGTTTGCGATAACATCTGTTGTGATTTGGCGCTATACAAATAAAATTTTATTTTATTTGATGTTTAATAATAATAATAATAATAATAATTAACTGCTGTAATTGTTTTGGTTCTGTACACTCACTCTCTGGATGTATATATGTTGTAGTTTGTGTATTAATGCTTGTAAAAAAAATTGACATCTATTCTTAACTATAATAATAACTATATTCACCATAAATATAGTACCATTTGTTCATAAAAATGACCCCCCAAACCCTTGTGATGTACAAAATCTGAACGACACGCCTCAGCTTTAAAGGAACTCCATCCAACTCCACCATTATTAAAACAGTGAAATATTATTTTTCAAATCCATGAACGCAGCCACTGTTTTACATTGCTGTCTTTCCCGTAAATTTCGAGTCAATCTCCATAAAATTGACATCATTACATTCAGCCAGACCTCCTCTTCCTGTCGATGTGAAGATTTTGTGGATTTGAGTCAGAGAGCAGCTCCCCTGAAGCAGAATTCCTGGTTGCTGCGGCGCATGCATCACCCTGTGTGTCAGTGCGCTGCTGTGTCGGTGCCGCAGACACTCAACAGAATACAAAGGAGCGCTTAGTTGTTATGTTCTGCCAATCTGAAGACTTTATCGACGTTATTTTGAAGTCGGGGCATGAATCAATGACTCTTTTCATCTCACTCTGTGCTTTCTTTGTGTTCCCAGGATCCTGCTGGCATTTTTGAGTTGGTCGAGCTGGTGGGAAATGGCACCTACGGGCAGGTGTACAAGGTAAGAAACACTCTTAAAAACACAATACAGGTAGTCCTCGGGTTACGAATGAGTTCCGTTCCTATGCTGTTGACGTAACCTGAATTACCCTTACCCTTTAGTACCCCTAAATACCCCCTAAATCTCTAAATAACTATCAAATACATGTATTAGACTTCATATTAATAAAATAAAGTTAAAAAATAAGATTATGTAGGTACAGTATACAGTACATACAGTAATGATGGACGAGATTTCTGCGTCGTAAAGTCAAAATAACTTAAGTCGGGTACGTCAGAACCCGAGGATTACCTGTATATACAGTGTTCTAGCTAGCGCAAATTGGCATAGCGGCCCGTGACGCTAAAATTTTGACCCGATATGCAAATTTTCTCCCGATACGCTTAGCGGCATTTTGACTGTAATTGTTTGCCCAGATCAAATGTGAAAAATGTTGTTTCACACGTGCGCAGGCTGGATTCTTAAGCAAATTGGCCCCAAAGGCGGAGCCAGAATTATGTGGGCGGAGCCTCTAACTGAAAGGTATAAACTTTATACCTACATACAAAAATTCCCCTTCTGGTACCATTAAAATGACCAATTTTTTGCTCAAATTTTAAAAAGCTCAGTGCTGCGACGTATACAGAATAGAGCAAATGCATTTTAGGGGAATTTAGTTCTTCAATTTTTCTGCTGCTTTTCCTCCCTGTATTTGCATTTCTTCCTGTACCTCTGCAGGGAGATTAATTTCCACTATCTATCTATTAATCATGTATTGTAACTGTGTGGCAGACTTGCATCTTTATACTTCTTCCGCTACATTTGTAGAGTAAAAAGAACATATTATGGTTTTTAATACTTTTTCCATTTAATGAAAATAAAATATCCTTGAATGGATCGATTTCATGAGGCAAAAAAAGTCCCAGATTTGCCTGGAAATGCGTTGTTGCAAAAAGTGAAAATAGGGCTGTTTTTCTCAGCTCATGAAGACTTGAATTGTCGAAACAAGACAACAAACATGGTTTTATAGAACAGGATGCAATGCTGTCTGTGGATTAAACTACCCCAAAAGTGTGTAACGTAGTTAAAAAGACATACAAATTAAACATGCTGCAGTAAAATGAACCAAAAACCATCATGTATAATTCTAAAACAACATTTTAATGCACAATGATACACAACTGGGTTCACTCTGCACCCCCCCCCCCCACTGTCACTGCGTTCAACTACTGCTGCTACTGTAAATAGACTGCACACTCTCATTTATCCCATTGTTCTATTTTACCTCTTTTTTTTAATGCATGGCATTATCTAACGGTATCTCAGTTCATTCCCTGTTCATTTAGTGAATTGACAATAAAGAATCTTCAAACTCATTTTTAGTTCAGGGGCCAAATTTAATCTGAAGTGGGCCGGACTAATACTAATCTAATAATCTATAAATAATGCTAAGTTAACACTTTTCCCCCTGTTTTACAGTGAAAAAAGTACAATTACATTATAAAAACATACTTACATCATAAAACAATGCGAATAACAGAAACAAACTGAAATGTCCTTAAAAAATAAGTGTAATTTTAACAATATTATGCATCAGTTTATCATTTCAAAGTGTTCATTATAATGTACAGATCACAGTGGATCTACAAACACAGAAAATGGTTAATAACAGACAGAATATTGGTGAAATTACACACAGACATATCAGGTTGTTTATGTGTTCAGGTTATTATTTTTTTTTAATGAGAAATTATAGTTTTTGTGTAAATACATTAAAATTCTATGAAAATTTTTGCATTTATAAAGACAAAACTTTGGAGTTGTCATTATTTATCAGTTATTATAATTGTATTTTACTGATTCAAGCCACTTGAGATGGAATTAGTATAAATGTGGAATTTGAACTAAAATGATTCATATTTTCAGTGTCATTTTTGCATTTCACACATTCATCCCACGGCCCGGAATGGAGGCTTTGGCGGGTCGTTTTTGGCCGCATGTTTGACACTCCTGCTTTTAAAGGAAGTGTTTGTCAGGACGCAGGAAGTGTTGACGTTGTGTTGTGTCACGGCTGTGGTTTGAGGTGTGTGCTGTCAGCTGGACTCGGCTGTTTCCCGCTGTCGTTTAAACACTATCTCTCCGTCCATGTCACCGCCGTAACTTCCTCTTTCCCTCTGTTGTGGCTCATCGTACAT
This sequence comes from Maxillicosta whitleyi, assembly GCA_029822895.1. NCBI lineage: Eukaryota > Metazoa > Chordata > Actinopteri > Perciformes > Neosebastidae > Maxillicosta > Maxillicosta whitleyi. The sequence goes on from JAPSES010073973.1 coordinate 5,555, forward strand.
GCTCCACTTCTTCGCTTCCCCTTCCTGTTTCGGCCGTCTTATCCTGCCTCATGCCATCTTCAGGATGTGACATCAGGTGGCCACACTTTGTTTTATCACCTCTTGCTGGAATAAACCTGTGTTTGTTCAAATACTTGAAGGTATGGACGTGCGAGGGCCCCTGTGAGCGCGTTATTTGGCGATATGTGAGAGTGTGTTTAATGGAGCAGAGAGTCAAGGTTAGGCAGTGATGGAGGGAGCCATGCTCACTCCTGATTGGATCAAATGAAAGGTCAGGCAGAGGTCAGACATGCCTCTCCACACTTCCAGAAATAATCTGACAGCCTCATGTGTAAGGGACAAGGAGGAAAAAGCACAAAAGGAATAGAGAACAGGAGAGTTATGTGTATCCATTTATTGCTGACTCTGCTGTCTTGGTGAAAGTCACGGCTCATTTACTGGCTGACATTCAGCCAGTCTGCTCCTATACATTACTGAGCCGCAAAACGCCTGTGGCAACAGCGCCGGCCTGTTGGCGCTGTGGCCCACACAGCTGATACCCACACCGCTTTGTCATACAGTCTATTATTCCGCACTAATACTGGTTTTACAACAAAAGTCAGTACAAACATCCTCAGATTTTATTTTTTTAGCTTAACGATAAAAAAAAGTAACAAAAAAATAACAAGGCCTGGGAACGACTTATAAGGCGTGCGCTCAAAATATTAAAGCGTGTGCTCGAGTTATAACCCCTGCGCACGTTTTACGTTAAGGTGTGCGAACGTCTTAAAACGCATTCCCTCAGTTTATATCCAAGACGTGGGAATGATATCCTATGTCGCCCCCTCGTATTATTATAATATTCCCACAATATCCTTGTTTTCGTTGCCTATACACACATAGGTTACCATGGTAACTCCGGAAATAATAGACACTATTTTATTCTATTTTAATATTGTGTTAGAACAGTTCCGTGGTGGATGTGCTCCTTCCTCCTGCATGTTCCGTTGAGCACGTCTGCGCTGCGCATGTCATTCTCTGTTCCACACCATGAGTGAGAGAATGTGTTTGAAACCGAGGGAACGTGTTTTAAGACGTTCCCTCACTTTTTCATAACCCGTGAGCACGCCTTTATAACTCGAGCACACGCTGTAATAACTCGAGCGCATGCCTTCATGCAAGCAAGGGAACGATTTGTAACTCGTTCCCTCAGTTTTAACTACCCGAGCGCACGCCTTAACGCAAAGCGTGCGCGTGGTTTATAACTTGAGCGCACGCTTTAATATTTCGAGTGCACGCCTTATAAGTCATTCCCACGCCGTGTTATTTTTTTTATTCACCATGTTCCCTCTACAGCTCCGTATAATCCTGCTAAAAACAGATAAATGACTTCTTTCACACTGCCAGCGGATGAGTTTGGCTTTTTGTTTTGCTTTTTGGTGTTCCATCATGGAGGCCAAACACAAGTGACACATTTCCATACATGTGTTTGGAAGTTTCACATTTGATAATTACAATTACATTACAGTTTCTCCTATTTTATTTATTTTTTGTACTTGCTTAAGGCTTAATTTGCATTCTAAGATAGGCAAACTGTTTTTTTCCCCAAATTAATGTTGATATGGTGAATATTTAAGTCTCATATTCACGTTTATTCCATAAAGCTCTAGAACTTAGATGGTTGTATCAACAGGTAGTTTGGGCTGGTGAGGACACACGTATTCCTTCATTTCATTCATTTAAAATCAGACGCTCTATGTTTGTCACTTTGTTTAATACAGCCATGTTTAAGGAGAAAAACATCAACACTTTAGATCAACAGCAGCTGTAATAATAAAATAAAAGCCCATACAATACAATGTAAATTTTTAAAAAAAAATTTTTGTTGTCATTTTACTATTCAGATCCAGATAATCAATTTGATTACTTTGAGTCTGATGTTCTGATGATTGATTCAAGTTTTCATTTCTTTAAGTCAAAGGTAGTTAATCTACAATAGTATTACATTGTTAACTGATTAACTCTTGTTACTAAATGGGACTTAACATTTCCACTCATCAGTTGTCCTATAACGTGCATCTTGTGATGGTGTTCCAAAGGCTGTTTTATTCACTAGTTTATTCATTTATAACCAGTTTATGGACAGAAACATAATTTGCAATCAATGCAATTCTTGCAAGATATTGTTTCATTTTCATTTTTACTATAGTAATATGATATTATTATGTTCATGACATTATCATGTTGGTTATTAATGATGCAGGACAAGTTAGATTTAGCTGTGACTCTGTTACCATCAGGGTATTTTTAATTTGGCTGAACTTGTGATAATGATAAATATTGGTTCAGACTGACTAGATCAAACTGGTTTCTGGAACTGGACCCAACTCTAGATCACAGACCATGGGTGGGTAACGTATACCTCTTCAAGTGGCTCAATGTGGCTTTGCCAAAAAATGTATGGAGATAAAACTTTTTTTTTTTTTTTTTTTAAATTACAGATTTTGCTAATGTTGCTGCAACCATAAAGTCACTCTGCCGTCGTACGTTGTGCACAGCTTGTGTGTACCTTGTGCATACAGAGTGAAATTTGAGAGAGAGAGGGAGAGTGGCACATCGCAGTACTTATGGAGGTCTTATGAACTATTTGGCTCAGTAGGTAGAGCAGGTATATCCGAAGGGTTGGTGGTTCAAATCCTGCTCTGTCCTATAGTCAGTTGTGGGCAAGACACTTCACCCATCCTGCCTCCAGTGTCACTCACACTGGTGTATGAATGTTTAGTGGTGGTCAGAGGGGCTGTGGGCGTGAACCGGCAGCCATGCCCCAGGGCAGCTGTGGCTACAAACGTAGTTTACCACCACCAGGATGTGAATGTGAGAGCGAATGAATGATGGATCAATAATGGAAAGTGCTTTGGGTGTCTAGAAAAAAGCGATATAGAAATGTAATCCATTATTATTGCTATTATTAAAGTTGAAATAGAACAGTACTTGACCTGCAACTGTTGATGTTTCACTAGATCGCAAGAACAGACAAGAACGCATGAGAAACAGCCATAAACTAATACGTAGCACCCGGTGTCATGTTTGAATCACAGAACAGATAAATAACGACAGATAGAGTCATTTCATGCCCCAGTCTGGGATGAAAGCAGAACGTCCAGTGTTGAAGGAGTACCAGTTGATTCTGTAACGACTGCTGCGTATCGTTTCTCTGTTGTGGTCGCTGAGCGTCCACTGAACCTTACAATGCTCAGATTCCAATACAGGCCCGTCACTGCTGCAGAAATAATGCAGATGCTAACGGCGGACGATTTGGCTCATACATACAGATAAAGAGCAGAGTCACCTGAGCTAAAATACCATCTCGTTGAAATTCTTCACGTGGCTCAGGTCCTCGTCTGAGCTGCCTGAAGAGGATCAACATCTTTTGCGCAGGTGAATCCGAGTCATTGAGATGATAAACTGACCTTCAGCTAGCTGGGTATTAGTGAACTGGAATTACTCTCACTCCCTCTGAGCCATTTTTAGACACGTATCAGAAAATAATGCATACCATATATAAAACTCTGGATTTCTTAATCTAGATGAGTGAATCCCTGTTGGTGTAGCAGAACTTACAGAGGTAGGTGGACTCACAGTTTTCCCTCCGATGTTCAGATTAGACACAGACAGCCTGTAAACATCACTGTACTCCTTGCTGTGATTCCAGCAGTAAATTGAATTTGCTCAGCAGCCTGGGGCCATTTTTTGGTCTGATTTATCTGCGATTCAACTTAGCAAGTTGTGTTTTGTGTTTTGATATTTGCTTTTCTCCCGCTAACACAGCTTCAAAGAAAAAAAAAGATAAAAACTGACCGAACTCCTCCAGGATATTCACAGCCCATGTTCTGTTCTGTGTTGCTCTTTGGTGAGTTTAGTTTGTATTATGCAGGTTAATAATTCATGTGATTGGTTTTGACTGAATATTGTGATGTTTCTTAGTAATGCTGACAGATTTGTTTCGCAGCCCAGTTTGGGCAATGAAACTTTAATGAGCCAGTTAAAAGAAGTCCTAAGTGCACGGTTAAAACTGAAAAAGAGATTCAAGTGAGCAGTTGACATTTTCAAGGTTAGGACACAATAGTCTTAAAAATTGAAGCTCCGGGATATGAGAATTCTGGGGGGGTTTCGGAGGATCTAACAACAGAAATCAAATGTAATACTCATAAATATGGGTACATTTGTGAATAACCCCATGACAATGAGAACTGTTGCATTATTTTGACCTGAGAATGAGCTGTTTATGTCTACAGTCTGCTATACTTACAATAAGAATGACCTTCCACTTCATATTTTTTGTTTTAGGAGGTGGTGTTAAAATGATTTATTACAATATATAATTTGATAGTTGTGGTTGTTTTATGAGTATCATGAGAAAAGCTTTAAAGCTTCATTGGCTGAACTTAAGCTTGTTAACTTGGGTTTAGTAAGGATGACATCCTTCAATGTAATTGCAGAACGGTACTAAACATTCATTCATTCATTTTCTGAACCTGCTTTATCCTCACTAGGGTCACAGGGTCACATGGAGCCTATCCCAGCTACTTAAGGGTGAAGGCGGGGTTCACCCTGGACATGTGACCAGTTCATCTTAGTGCTGAAAATATAGAGACAAACAATTACTCTCACATTCGCACCTATGAGCAATTTAGATTAACCCATTAACCAATCAGGGCATGTGTTTGGATGGTGGGAGGAGCCAGAGTACCCAGAGAGAACTAGGGTTAGACTGATTCAGGTTTTTCATGGCCGATACCGATTTTTTCCCCATCACTCTTGGCCGATATGGACTGACGATTTTTTTTTAGATGACATTTGGGGCCAATACTGCTTTTGTGTCCTAAATTTACATCTAAAACACTGCATGTTTGCTGCGGGGTCCTCCGGCAACAGCGCTGTTCATGGATGCCCGTCTGGAAATGCCGGCGAAAATAAGGTGAACCCATGCGAGAATCGGCCGTTACCGATGCATGTACAAAAACTAAAAAATCGGGTCTATCCTTAGAGAGAACCCACGCAGATATGAAGGAGAACATGCAAAGTCCACACAGAAAGGTCCTACTAATGCTCTTTTCCGCTCAATGGTACCGGCTCTACTCGACTTGACTCTTTCTCTTTTCCATTACGAAAAAGGACCTGGAATCTGGGACCTGATACTAGTTTTTTAGTACCGCCTCAGTCAAAGTTCTA
>JAPSES010073974.1:0-10765 GCA_029822895.1 Maxillicosta whitleyi
GAGTCCTGTACGGGTCAGTACCAGAGTCCTGTACGGGTCAGTACCAGAGTCCTGTACGGGTCAGTACCAGAGTCCTGTACGGGTCAGTACCAGAGTCCTGTACGGGTCAGTACCAGAGTCCTGCACAGGTCCACTTTTTCCAGACTTTTCTGTCCGTATCTGCAAAGCTGAGTACCGTGACTCGACCCATGATTCCACACATTGTCTACACAGCAGCTCAGTTTGAAGGATCATCATTAAATCTCTAGTATGTGCTACTTAATGATGTCTTTGGCCAAATGTAAACAGAGGTGAAGCTCACTTCAAAATTAAACAAACTGACTGTGGACCAAATATCGTTCAAGTTATTTTCGTCCATGAATCTTTTTTTTTTCCACTTCTTTGCCCACTACCTGCCTGCATTTTGCTTAATTTTAGCTGTATTTTTATTTATCTATTTATTTTGTCCCCGTCGCCACATGTTTTTGCTGTTTAACTTCAGGTACCTGATCCAGTGCGGGATTCTGAACAGTACCATTTACTGTAGAATTACAAGAAAACAGAAACTTTTATGATTTTGCCTGATTAACTAATTATTGTTTCATTCATGGCAAAAAATTTAGTTTTACTTTTGTACTTTATTACAATTGAGAAGTTGTACTTTTTTACTCTTACTTAAGGAGTTGAATCAGTACTTCTAGTTTTACAGGCATATTTTTTTCCTCACAAGCAGCTGTACTTCTACTTAAGTACAGAATGTGAGTACTTCTGCCACCTCTGGTAAAACTGATCCAATTTGTCATTAACTTTAATTTCTGTAAGAACTTAATCCTTCTCATGCCTAGGAGTCTTTTATTGTGAAACACAGCAGGAAGTGAAGCTACAGGGTGTGTCTCTGACCTGCCGTCCGGCCTCACTGTTGTGTTGGTTCATGGTGTCTGGCGTGTGTCCTCCACGGGACAATGACATGTTTTTGGAGGAGCTGTCCATGAACTTGCGGCTGAACCAGGTTCCATACTGGATGTGGTCTGAGCAGCCGCCCCAGTGCCAGCCTTCTGCTGGTGAACCCACGCCCTGGAGCCGGGTGTCGCAGCCACACTCCGTCATGTTCCCCTGACTGCAGGAGCGTGTGACGGCGTGGACGAGCCCTGCCGCCATGACAGCGTAGATGAATGCTGTCTCTTTGGTTCCTTTAAGAAGACAGAAGAAGAAGAAGAATTCAGCGTTCTAATACTCTCTTTTATCCAGAGTTTGTAATAAATCTGGAAATTTATCAGACATCTGAAAAACTTCACAAGACACCTGAGGCCTGAGGAATGAACGATGAATGTTTCAGTAAAAAATGAGTGAAGTTGAACCAGACTTAAAGCAAAGACCCAAACACCCACTGGTAACCAAAATCATACTGACCTTTAGATCGGTATGATCTAAAGATTACTAAGTTATTCAACATTAAAATGTTGAATTCTCAACCACTAATCTTAACAGTAAATAACTGGGATAAAGTAGAGTTTATCATCTTTTCATGATCATCAGATATGACCCATTTGGACGTTCAGAGGCTCCGTAGTGAACCTGGAAACACCGTTATCTTCTACAACATTGATTCACCAATAAAACCCATGGAGTTGGATCAATGACATGGTTTATATTCAGTTATTTATACCTTTACTGAAGTCACTTTTTCTTCAATTCTGTTTCTGGTATAATAACTCAATTTGAATCTGAGCATTTATGAACATCTACATGATTAGTAGATAAAATATAGGAAAATACCCAAATTCACTGAAAAATTACAGTAATCCTGTGTTAATATCCTAGTTTTTGTAGCAAATGCAAAACTGGTTCCTCAAAGGTTTTTAGAAAACCACAAAAGTCAAAAAATGACAAATGATCTGCCCTACGAAGCTGGTCTGGTCGACCTGCTGCAGATTTGTAGTTTATCTCTGTACTTGTTGAATTCATGTCAAAACAGAAAAAAAAAAAAGTGGAAAGAAGTGGAAAGACAGCAAGGAAGAAGGAGAAAGAAAAAAGCACTGAGTTAAATTAGAAGTGTCTTGTAAATGAAGCTCTTTCATGTCCTGCCAAACATACTTTTTCTACAGATATACTACACTACACATATAGAAAGTAAAACTCAGAGCATGTAATAATATCATTTCTTACAACTTTTTAATTTCTAACACCAGGTTAATAAAAAGGCAAATGGACTGTTCAGCACTTTCCTACACCCTGGTATTCAAAGCCCTTTACATAGACTCACATTCACACCAGTAGGCAGCTACATGCTAATGTACCATGCAAGGCGCTGCACGGGTAGGGTTCAGTGTCTTGCTCAAGGACACTTTGGCAGAAGGACAGTGGGAGCCAGGATTTGAACCGCCAACCCTTTGGTCATTGGACAACCCGCTCTACCAACTGAGCCTCAGCCGTCCTAAAGGGTGTGCACGACAATCACACACTACCTGTACTTCCTGCTTTACGGAACAATGTGTTAATGACTAATGGACAGACATGAATAAAGATGAACTAATGACTGAACAAACCATGACCACACATACCAGTTTGTCAAACCGACTGCATGGAAGTTGTAGGAGTTTGCTTTTTTCCTTGGCTTTTCAGAGCAAAAAGTGATCAGATTTGGACAGAAGCAACTTAATGCTATAAACTACTTTAAACTGATTTAATAAAAGGCAACATTTCATCAGGCTTTTGTGTAAGGTAGTTGTTAGATGGCCCAGTTTCTGAACCATAGTAATTACAGCTGACCTGTCTGTCAAGAAAAAAAAACTAAAATATTATTATATCAGCAGAAACTGTGAATATCAACTCAGCAGGAGTGTGAACTGTCATACAGACCTGTCAATCAAATCCCAACACGGCAGGTTTTACTAAACCGGACATCTGATTAATGAAGGAAGCATTTACAGATGGACTATCAGATCTATTAGACTGACGGATGCATTACAACCTGAAAATGATTGAAGTTTAGAATAAGAACTGATTCAGTCTGTGATATCAAACCTTTAACATTCTTCTGCACTGGAATAAATTTGTAGCAGAAGGTATTGCCTCTGGGTTTATAAATAGCATTATGAGTTACCAGTGATTTTGACTTTCTGCCTCTACAATATAATCAATTCAGCATGAGTCACAGTGAACAACTTTGAGGATATTCTGTGTAGTTCCTGAGAAATTGTGTTTCGAAATGTAATGGAGATTTGTGAACTGAGGGACAAAACGTCTTATATATAAAGGTAAAGAAGGAAAAGAAGGAAAACAGAATATTAACTGTAATGTTCATGAAGTCTTATATGTGGCCAGATGAAGTTGTTCAGATATTTTTTCTATATTTTTATCTACAATTGAGCTGTAAATGCAATGGACAACCATAGGTAAATAAATGTTTCATTGTACATTTCGAATGTAATCTGATCATTTAAATACTTTAAAGTGTGTTTTTTTTTTGTTCTGACTGAAGTGTTGGAGTGAAAAATATCGACCAGATGGTGGCGCCACATGAAAAGTCATGTGATCATCAACTTCTTTAAGACTGATGGTTGTCTTTATAAATTAATCCAATCATTGTTATGAAATCTCATTTTGGAACAGGGTCATGAACTTCTGAACAACTGACTTCCTTTGTGTTCTACTGTAATTATTCTCTGCAAAACTGAATCCTAAACATTATTTCCACTCAAAGCATTTCCATACAAATATATCAAACTCACTAAATGAAAGTGTCTCTGCAGTTCAGCCTCAGTCTGTTTGTTCTGATTTATGACGTCTCACATGCCTCTGATATCCTGATCTAAAACATGTGATCAGACACATTCAGGGTAAAATGTGACTGCAAAAACAATGCTATCTGTACATCGTCCATGTGGATGGAGACTGATCTCATGAAATGGTGTTGTATGTCACGTCACTTCTTAGAATATTTAGCACGCTATACATTTTCAATCTTTTGCGTGTTACTGAACGCCATTTGATCATATGTAAATCTATGCCAAGATCTTCAGTTCACATAACCCTAAACCTCAGTGCATGATATTCAACACTTTCTGAACATACACACAAAAAGCTTATAATGCGTAACACATCTGTTAAAAGTGGCGTGTATATTTACGCAAGTCATGATATCACACGTTGGAACCAGTGATTTAATTGTGTAAGACTACTGTAAGTAAAAGGTAGATATTTTGTGAGGGGTATTCCTCCAGTTTAGAATTATGACTCATATAAACCCCTTTGATTTAATTAAAGGTAAGAATAAAAAACACATATCTGCAGTCATGAGACAAACTGTCCTCAGTGCACCGTGGTCAGTGTGGTGAACACATTTTTCATAATCAACAAAATCCTTTTAATCTTAAACTGCAGGAACACGTTTAATTCTTGCATATTATCTAATACCTTAAAGACACAATAAGACTTTAGATCATTTTTAGGCTCATATTTAGGGTCAGCTTGACTTACATTCAATTACACTCACGCTTGAGTAAGTACTAAGTCATGTATTAAATAAGGATTAGCTCTGATAAGCCAATACAACCAAGAGCTTTCTATGGTCAGTAGCCTCATTTCACCCTCAAAGTTATTGTTCTAGTATCTCCATAAATAGCATGAATACATACACAGGCTCCTCTTTCATATGCATTACTTGGACTAAAATACTCACATATGTATTTAGTCATAGAAAGTCCACAGTAAAAAGGATTTCGGGGTTTGATAAACACAAAATATGGAAACCAGCTCCATGTTTATCAACAGTAATGGACTCTATTATGACTGGTTAAATTCTACATAGTCTACCTATGTGTTAACAGTAACAACTGCTAATTAAAATAATATAATAAAATCTACTCTATAATGTTGTGCCATGTTGAAGGAGCAGCTGGGGGCAGTTTCCCATGCATTGGGACAAACTATTTGGGGCTGTTTTTATGTGTTTTAAAGTGTTCTGAGGTGATAATAAGGGTTGTTCTTTTTATTTAGCAGTTATGGTGTGTTTAGCTTTTTTTTTTTTTTTTTTTTTTTTTTTTTATTGCTGTTTTGTTTGTTCTGTTGAGTTGCATATTCTGGCACCATGAGCTTTTTTGCTTTTTTGTTTCACGAGACTCCGGAATGATTTTCCTTTTAATGGTAATTAAAAATGAAATACAACACTAATACATTCATTGCTGATTTCTCACATATTTGCTAGGGATAGAATTAAAATGCAGCTATAATTATTTGTGCTAATTAGTTAATAATACTGACAATTAAACAGTTGATCATATTTCTATTCAAAATTAGGAGTTATTATCACTCACTTTTCTAAGTTGTTATGTTATCTATTGGGATTTGTTTGGCGGATTTTATAACATATTTTATGGTGTGTTATAGTTCTTAAAATTCATTACATTTTACTCCAAATATAAGGTACAATCTACACTGTTACCTCACTTTTATCGAGTAGATTCTAAAGGTTTGTTTTTACAGTGATACTGTATTGCTGTCATTGTTCATTTATGTGAACCACACACACACACACACACACACACACACACACACACACACACACACACACACACACCAGGGGCACGTTGTGCTTCTTACTCAAAAATCTGTTTTACATCAGAATTTATAGAGCACATCGACTTTGTAGTGACTTTGACACCAGAGAGAGATATAGAAGAAGATTTTGGTTTCGTTTGGTAAATATTCAGTCCATTTTGAGTTTTCATGCTGATGTGTATATTATATCTCGAGGGTCTGCCACCAAAAGAGTTAAAGAAAGAAAAAAAAAACTTGAGGTTATGGGGCCAAATGATCATCTGTTCTATAGGCGTGTCTCTTATGCTCTGGTGGAGGTTCAGTCTGTGCCACTTTACTGTAAAACCAACTCTGGGTGCAGTCGGACACTATTAATGAACCATGGTACTGAAATAAGCTACAGCTGAGACTGTGAAATGGGCCTGAATAAAATGTGTCTAAAATATCCTTAAATGGTCTCAGAAAAACCCTTTGGGCTTTCATCTGATCAGTGCAGTTTTTAATCTTCTGCTGAGGTTTTTCATCCTGTTTGCTGGTGTAACATGTAACAGGAGAAAAGCAAAAAGAAAAGAAAAAATAAGGAAAAGTAAAGAAAAGAAAAAAGAAAAGCCAAAAGAAAAGAAAAAAGTAAAGAAAAGTAGAGAAAAAAATAAAGAAAAGTAGAGAAAAAAATAAAGAAAAGAAAAGAAAAGAAAAGAAAGGAAGGCTGTCGTCCTGTGCGTTGACCTCACCGCTGGTCAGCTCGTGGCCGAACACGGACGGCTGGTCACTCGTGGAACAGTTCCACCTCTCGTGTCTGAACTGGCTCTGACACTCGCTGATGGCGAGCCGGGCTCCGTCCTGGATGCTGGGCAGCAGGAACGGCTTCTTCCGGCACAGGTCCCGCTGTTTGGGGGTCAGCGGCGTGTTGGCACAGCCCAGCTTCTCGGGGGCTCCGGCGGAGGTCAAACCGAGCCACCTGGACACAGAACCGGGTCATAGCGCAAACCCCACAGGTGCACCTCCACGGGGAGGAAGGAACACGTCAAAGTGATGAAACCAAATAAATGTCTGCGTAAAAGCAACCCAAAAGGAGTGTTGGCGCGTTTAGGTCTTCACAATTGTTTGTGAAAAGTAAAACTAAAATCCTAATATTTTATTGACAAACGCCATTTAATAAATGGAACTGAATTGTAGAAATGTTGTCCCATTCTCATTCCCAAAGACTTGTTCGTGACCCATAGGTGGGCCGCAGGAGATTTTATTTTGGCCAAATAAATGTGCACTTAAAGTACTATATATGTTTAATAAGACTCACTGAATGCTTCTCTTATTATTGTGTAAAGTGTAAAGGCCTAATGAAGACAAAGGTGAGACTTCTGTCTAGTCTCATTTATTCTGTAACATATTGGAGAGTCAGTGTTTTCAATGACACATAACATTAATATATTATAATATTATAAATCTCTTCACAACATTAACAATTCTAGAAACCTTAATTTTGATTGAATGAACAAATTTACTCAAGATTCATAAATGACTGATGTATTTTGTGAACTTTTGTGTGTGTGTGTGTGGGGGGGGGATGTAAATTAAAAATGATTCAATAGAAGGATTGTCCTCAGTTGGAGAACATCTTTGTTTTACTAATTCGTATGTTTAGTTATTAGATATTGTTTTCAGTTAAACTGTAAAATTCAATATTGAACTCAATTTAGTTGAAGGGTCAGTGAGTGTAAGACAAACAGAGAACCCAGAAAATAAAATGTCCTTTTACAACCTGGATGATAGTTTCTTCCTTCCTTCCAGAACCTTTATTAAAAACCTATGTTAAGAGCTGTTTGGCTGAATACACAGGCAAGGGATGAACTGATGGATTTCATTTAATTGGGCTTTAAGTGACTTGTCTCATGGGCAAAGACGCTCAATCGACGAGAACGTTCTCTCTTTAAAATGTATAAGTACTTAAACGCAAACAATTGTTGCTTTTAAAGTCTGAATTGTGTGTTGTTGAAAATGGATTAGATGAACGCCAACATGTGCGAAGAATTAAGACGCGCTCCCAGAGGATGTAGTCTATGTATTATAAGCTATAGCCTGAGGTGCACGGTGCGTTCCTGATCCATTACGCATGGACGCATTTACGGTGAAATCTGGTTCGATCCCACCCATGAAGAAACTGCCTGCTCGTACATCCAGTTGTGTCTACTGAAGCGATGCTAACTTCATTAAGACCTCCCCTGCATCCTCTAAACGCAGAATTTCCATCCTGCTTTCTTAACAGTGTGGCTGTGGGCTGTGTTGAAACGGAAAACCTCTGCTCCAGCTCAATAAATCGAACTGGAAAATTAAAGTGTGTGCCAGATTAAAGACTTTGTCTCAGTGCTCCAAAACATTATGCATCAACATAACTATGAATACGTTTTTTTGTTTGTTTGTTTGTTTGTTTTTTTAACTTGGCACCGTCATGGGTCCAGGAGCTGGTTCAGAAACCTTACATCTAGGCCTACATTATATTAATGCCCGGAAAATAGACCCACTTATCTATTTTCTGTCTTAAAAATAAAAGTTTTTATGTTATTATTTGAATTGTGCTTAAATTAAACAAAACATTGTATTCCTCCACTTGTTGACTTCTACAGTATCGATGTGATGTGTCTTTAAATGGACAGTTTCAGCTTCTCACGTTGCGTAAAACCGGCGCACATGGATGAAATCCCATGAACCAGTGCGCCTGTACATCCAGTTGGTTCTGGAGGACAACCTGGAAATCCAAACTCTTATAAAATCCCGAAATATGCACTTGAATTGTCTTCGACTGTAAAAACAAAAACAAAAAGAAAACGGGCTACCACATGATCAGTGAGACGTCTGCATTTAGTTACACGCTTATTATTTTGTCGGGTCATATTTGCCGAGTGACAGAGTGGATCCGGTCATTCCAGGAGTTGCGGTCAAATGCATCCGAAGCGATGTGAGCATGAGAAAATACAATAAACAGCCTTAAAGTGGCGTCTTTCTGAATGGAAATCGGCCTCACTGGTTCTGATACTCACATCCAGTTGGCTCTGCAGCACAGCGGACACACGGACACCAGCAGCAGGGTCAGAGTGCACATGCGTCGGACTCCACAGCTCCGTCTCTCCATGTCCTCATCTACCTGAGCCTCTCAGTCTGTCCATGAGCAGCAGTGGCTCCGTCTCATATTATACAGCGGGTCCAGGAGCAGGTTGGTGAGCAATTAGTCCATGGATGACCCTCCGGCGCAGAGGCGGCAGCGGCGGCCTCGCTCCCCACTGTCCCGCTCCGGGTGTCGGTGATGAGGTGATGAAATCCCGCCTGAAGACGAAAAAGACTGATGGAGGAGAAGCAGCACTGACTGGACCAGTGTGAGCCCAGGTCCCGGAGGATCCTGATTGGACCAGCCCGGAGGACGTCAGAGCTGGACGCTAATTGGTCGGCAGATCCAAAGAGACAGAAGGAGTCCAAAGGAAAAGAAAGTTTACAGAGATGTGATAAAGACACGTAAATATGTGGCGAGCAGGGCTGTAGGACAAAACTCCAGGTCCTGCACATAAGCAGCTTCTGTGGGTCCTTTAAGCTTCTGCTGATCCAGGACTCTCAGGCATTTATTTCATTATTTTTTTAATGAAATAATTGAGCTTACACCACACATAGATCTATATGAACTCCTCACTTTTATACACAAATCATATTAACCCCTGAAGACCCAAACAGCTGCTAATGACCAACACCATTCACCTAAACTGTTTAATAGCTGCTGATCCATTCATCCTATGCATGTAAATAATTAATGTACGGAAGAGGATTAGGCCCACTGGGGGAAAAAATAAGGTACAATAACATTTTATTAGTAGTATTCTGACTTTTATCCTCAGAATTCAGATTTTTTTTTTTTTACATTCAGGAAGAGTGTTACCTTTTCTGTATTGGCAGGAGTGCGGCAGGTTATGGCAGATTTAACTTTTTTATACTTTTTTCTCTTAATAATAATAATAATAATAAAATAATAATAACAATAATAACAGATTGTACCTCAGTGGCTCCAATCCTCTTCTGTATTGGTGTAAAATACAAGTTGTCATGTTTTCATGGTCATCAGATATGGCCCATTTGAACGTTCATGGAAACACCCTGATTATCTACAACACTGATTTATCACTAAAACCCATGGAGATGGGTGGAGACACTTGGTTTATGTTACGTTAGTGATATATTTTGCTGAAAAAAGTCACTTTTTCTTCAGTTTTTCTTTTTCTGATGATTAACCTTCAACTTTAAATCAAGCTTTTATGGACGTCCACATGTTCAGTAAAATAAATATGGGAAGATACCTGATTTTTTACTGTAAAAACACAAAACACAGAGGATAATATTATAATAAATGGTGATAAATCACATAAGAAAAGTTAATTATAAGAAAAAGCTATTTTGGAATTGCCACATAAGCAGAACTGGATCTTTATGAGTTAATTTATCACATGTATTTACACACAACCATAAAAATTGATGTCACTTAAAAACATATTTGATATTACTGGGTATATTAAAGATCTGAAAGGAGGAAAACAAACATTAAAGAGGTAATCAGATGTGCTCTAAAAATAATGCTGAATAAAGAAACAAGTGGGGAAAAAAGCATAAAAAAACAAAAACAGCTGATTTACATAATTTTGCAACAACTTACTCAATAGACTGTGCAAATACAAGCAGCATAGAAAACATTCCAAACAACTTCCAGATAGTTTCATCAAGTCATGAATAAATCTAGTACACATTTACATTTGTAAATATTTATTTTATTTCTCTGGGGATGACCTGAGAACTTTAATAAAAATAATGTTATGTTGGCTTGAAATAGAGGGATTTAAAAAAAAAAAAAAAAAAAAAAAACCTGTCTAATCAGAAGTCTTCTTCTTTTAGAACACATAAATGGATATATAATAAATTTGTAAATTACTATTTTTAACCCATTATAAAACTATTAATTAATCCTACAATTGCATTCCTGAATTTTGTTGCCTTAAACTTGTACATGTGTTATTACAATAAAGGTGAATCATTGTATCTAATATATAATTGCTTTATGTTGAATTCCTTATTAGAAGTTTATAAAAGTGAATTTGTTAATTTACAAATTAATGACTTTGAATTCTGTAAACATGTATTCAAGTAATAATAATAATAATAATAATAATAATAATAATAATAATAATAATAATAATAATAATAATAATAATAATAATAA
>JAPSES010073975.1:0-10765 GCA_029822895.1 Maxillicosta whitleyi
CCCCCCCCCCCCCCCCCCCCCCCCCCCCCCCCCAAGCACCTAAACGTAAAACCAAACAAGGGGTTTATTTGGAATGTACAGCTCAAGTTTCTATTGAGTTACTTGTGATGAGTTCATTAATGTAATATATTACTGCCTTTAATTTATTTCTAATATTATATTAATTGTTTTTAACACTTGGGTTTTTCAAAGCCAGGGCTGAGCGTTGTCGTCTTCTGAAAGAAGTGTGTGTGTCTTTTTATTTTCTCTGGTTTTTTTTAAAAAAGAAAAAAAATCGTTCTCTGTATGCAAAAAAAAAACAACAAAAAAACCCCCCATAAATAACTTCCTTTACTTAACCAATCAGTGAATACTTAATCATCTGATAATACTGGGCCAAAATACCAGCTGCAGTTTATCCTCGTTTTTAATCATGAATCGTGTGTATGTGAGTGTGTGATTGTTTTCTATTGTTTGTTCTGGTTACAAAGTTTTAAAGTTGTGTTGAAATGATGTACGGATGTTTTTTTAATAGTGCGCTTTTCTACATAGTTTTCCTAAAACCAACAAAAGATGATGAGGACACTGAGTGAGTTTGCCATGTGAAGGAGAATTGGACTGATTGTTTACAGAAGGGGAAAAAAATATCTGTCAACAACTGAAAGATTGATGATGTTAATGTTAATTTGCTGAATGTGTTTCATGTTAAATCAAAGAATAGCCTATTCAAGAGGTAAAAAAAAAAGTTGCAAGAATGTTGTATTGGAGAGGAAGCGAGCAAACTGTTAGGAAGACATTTGGTACGATTTTAGATGAGAACAACAACAACAACAAAACACATTGAAAATAGAAAATGAATGTATATAAACTGGAACTTTTCTGCTGAATGAAGAAATGTCAAACTATCCTTGCACATAAAAATAAAAGAAAGGGTTCCATTCTTATTATTCCATCTTAAAAAACAAAAACACTCTTTTTTTTTGTGTAAATAACAAGTAATATTCAAAATAATTATGCTTATCAGTGTTTCCTGCATTGTATTGTTTTATGTCAAATTAGTCTTTTTGGAATGAAACCCTTTCTAGTTCTTTAAGACTTCACCACAAACACGGTATTACGTCGCACAATTTCACAAAAAAACAAAACAAAGGTGTGTCACAGTATTTTAAAAGGGAACAGTATTGTAATTACATGTGCTTCAATGATCCGCATTCAGATCACTATGTGGTGCCTGCAATATTTTCACTGAATATCAGGTAAATTGTTCTTTAGTACGACATCTCCATTCCTACTACTCGCACATTCCCTCATGGTGAAAGTATAGCACAACTTTTTTCATGTTGTAACAGTTTTTTGGTATGAAACGAGTGATATTTTCTGCTTCATTAAAAACTGAAGAAAATGACGTTGTGCCTTTTTTTTCCGTATTATTTTTTTTTTATTAAATAAAAGCTGCAAAAACACACAGTAACCAAAACAATGTCTACATTTCATTTGTAGCTTCAGTTAGGCTATGTTCAGACAGCAGGTCTTAATACACAATTCAGATTTTTGTGTGTGTGTGTTTATATTACACATTAAATACGACTTCTATCAATTTTGAATATGAATTGAATGAAAAGAGGTTCTGACGTCTATACTATTGGCAGCCGGTAAGATATTTGTCAAGACGAAGTGGTTAAAAATAGAACCACCCTTCACTGATGAATGGATTGGAATTATCTATGAGATTTAAAGTTATGGAGAAGATATCTTTTTCCCTCAAAGCTGAAAAATAATTTTATAAGCCTGGGAAGGGACATGAAAAAAAATACAAATTATTGCGTTACAATGCAATAATTTTTATTTTTTTCATGTCCCTTCCCAGGCTTTGTACCAAATGGACTGAGTATGAAGTATAAAACCAGTCAGATCTGCTTTCATTTGACTCTACTTGAACCTTCTTTTCTACATTATATTTAGCTTGTATGAGGTGGAACACTCCCCCCTTTCTTCTGTTCTTTTCTATTATTGCTTTAACTGTAACGTTAGTGGTCTATAAAAGGACATAATCACTCAAACTTTCTTTATCCACCCTTTTTTATGTACTTGAATGGCTAAGGCTGTAATGAATGTATGTGATGGACATAAAAAAAACCCAACAAAAACAAACAAAAAAGGGGTCCTGACATAATATAATACCATGCAGACTTGTAACATTTGTCGCATTTCAATGATTTAAAAGGTTGGATAAATGGGAAATGACCATTCAGATTGAAGTGGCATTGGTAAACATCTAAAAAATATCAGATTTAAGTGGCCTGAGTGGAATTTGACAAAAATCAGATTTATGCTGTTCAAACTGTATTCAACAGATTGGATACAGGTCACATATGGGCAAAAAAAAAAAAAATCAGATTTGGGCCGCATTTGCCTACAGTTTGAACACAGCCTTCATTCAAACATACTGGTATAAATCAGATTTTCATTCACACTTTCACTCAAATATAACTGCAAACTTAATGTTATTCTGAATTTGACAGGTTTTGTGTTAACAGCATATTTTCTTTGAATATTCAGAATTAGCTCTTTTTTCCTAACTGGTCATTTGACTCACATGTGAGATCTGCTGATATTATTCCAGTTTTTTGAGGATTCTTAGGACGTGCACAAAACACTAAGAAAATAAAATGCAATTTGCACATTTTACACAACAAAAAAAGCCCCTGTTTATGCTCAGCTGGAGTAAAGACAATGATCTCCTCTAGGACAGACGAATGATTTCTGGGCTTAAGGAGTAACGCAGCTACTGTTAAATATGAAGTTCATGTAAAAAAAAATATGACCTTTGGAAGAAAATGTTGACACTGTTAAAAAAAAGACAGAGGCTGAGTTCATACAATGAAACATGCATCAATAGAAAAAACACTCACACAATTTGATCTTTTTCAGAATAACGTAATATCTTGTGCAGGTAAACATACGATGAGTTTGTGGGATAAAACTCCACTCTAATGTCCAACCTTTATGCTTTGAGGGGAGCAGTTTCTGCATTTGGATCATCATGTGGCAGCTTCTTAGAAGGGCGACATTTGGGACATCCATGCTGATAAAAACAGAAAATAAAGGATAATTAATAAAACATGCCTTATTGTTCATCAACACATTATGCTTTATTGCAGTCTTGAAAGTGAATTAAAAAAGGGACTGAATAAATTGATAATTGTAATAGAGTGCGCTGAGCAGATGGGCAGGGTCAGAGCCGGAGTAAATGCAGGTGAGAGGCGGAGTCTGCAAAAATATTTAGATTAGATCCTTCTCCATCAGGGCTTATCAAGATAAGGCTTGTGGAATCAGTCACACCTTTTAAATCACTTCTTAAAATACATTTTTATAGATCTGCCTTTATGCAATGTTGTCTTTTTTTTTTCTTTAAATGTTTTTAACCCATAAAGACCCAGACATCTACTGATCTAAACTGTTAATCCATTAAAAATACAGTTATTCATCTTTTCATAGTCATCAGATATGACCCATTTGGATGTTCAGAGCCTCTGTAGTTACCGTGGAAACACTGTCATCTTCTAAAATATTGATTCATCAGTAAAACTCATGGAGTTAGATCAATGACAGTGGATGGACATACTTTTATGTTTTATGTTCTGTTAATGATGGATTTAACTGAACAAGTCACGTTTCATCAGTGTTTTTCTGTTTTGACATAATAACATTTGACTTTTCTCTGAGCTTTTATGAATGTTTACAAGAACAGCTAATTAAACATAGGAGGATACATAATTTTATTTAGAAAAAATGCTAATTCAGAAGACAATATTATAAAAAAAAATAAATGGTGATAAATCATTTTAAAAAGGTTAAATAAAGAGAAAAATTAATTTGGGAAGTGCCACAAAAATCACACTGGGTTAATGTTGAATATTTAATTTGTCCCTATTTTGATATTAATTTATATTGACATAGCCTATATGTTTTTGTTTTATTCTATTCCTTCATTTTTGCTTTGATTTGACAGCATAATATTATGTTATTTCTGCCCTCTCTACTACAATACAGTCAAATTTTTCGGCGTGTCATGTTTTGGCATTTGATGTACATATCTCTTTTATAGCGTTGTTATTTTGTATGTTTTATTGTATTTTAGTATCTTAGTTTTTTCTGCTGTTGTCTGCTTTGTCTGACAATGCACTTTGTAAACTCAGTTTTTAAAGGTTATTTAACTGGTTTTTAAAGTTATTATCATTATCATCATCATCATCATAATTTTTCTTCTTCTTATTATTATTATTATATTTTTAGGCTGCAGACAGAGTGGTGACACTTCCATAGACTGACTGAAAAAAATGGTGGATGAAATATGGATCTACTTCTGGGTTATGGAGGTGCCAATATCGGAACACATTCATTTCTATTGCAGCTGTCGTGCCATACACTACACTACTGTAATCACCATAAACAAGAATATAATTAAATCTTCTGCGTGTTGGATTGATTTAATACCTTCCATAACATGAAGCCAAGAAAAGCCAACAACAGGAGCAACGCAATGACCGTGAGAACGATGATCCACCAGGCAACTTTAGTGTAGAATTTAGTCTCTTTTTCCAGAAACACTGTCAGCTTCACCTGGACATAAAGAGATTAGTGACATTAAAAGTGGATCGACAGTTAGTAATAAACTCATATTCACTAACAAATCTGACACGTGGAGATTTCCGTGTTGTAAATGCATAGATGTTAATATTTTCTTAAATATCATGTCATCTTTTGCACCTTTGTCGCCGATTTCTCTGATTTCAGCCCGATATTTTCTGGTGAGTTTGTCAGACTGAGAATTGCATCCACGGTAATGATAAGATAGTTTAAAGAGCTGTAGTCCTAAGAAATGAAGGGGGAAAAAATAGCAGGGTTTTATTATTTTGGAATATTAAATATTATGAAAAATTAGAAGTCAAATGTGTGAGGAGATGCTTTGGACACCTCTGTAAATGTTGAATTCCACAGGCGTGAATGCAGGACCATCCCTGCAGTACTGTCCAGGCCCAGCAGAGGGCAGCGTATCTCCACACACTTAAGTCCATCTGAGCAGGTCTAAAAAGAAAAACAAACTCAAATAATTAAACCAAGTCTTTAAAACCCCTGGATCTCGTCTTAATGCATGGAATAATGATAGAATATTAAACAATAAAGTATAAGAAACAGTGTTAGTCATTTTTGGTAATGCATATACAGGTAAATATCTGTTCTGTCAGTAAAATATGTGGGGATATAATTGGAAAAACAGAATATAATAGTCAGAATTATGTTTTATTAGTATTTACTATTTTTTTATATTACAAAGTACAAAATATGAGCAGATTGATCACTAATAGTACGTTTTACACACTGGTTTAAGACAAATAATAACTTGAAAATTATACTTTTTACAGTTTGATATGATTTTATTTATTAATTTATGAAGTTTATTTGATAGGGATAATACAAATGGCTTAATGTAACTTCTATATGTTGCAAACAAGTTGTAGTAACTGATGTTTCCCATAAAGAGATTATAGCTTTTGATAGTTTCCATCTCCAGCTAGTCAGGCTTTTAGTAGAGAAAAATAAAAGAAAGAAAGAAAGAACATAAAAGGTTGCACAAAATGACATGCTACAGTCACAAATGTAAAAAAATATAAATATAGGAGTACAGCATATGGTAAATATTTACACCAAGTTTACATAGAATTACAGTAAATTCAACATTTGATACTTTTATTTAGTTTTTATATCTTGTTGAGCCACATTTTGTAATAACAGTGCATTTTGTAATAAACGTCCAAAATGTAATAACTTTTTCATTTCATTTTATAATAAACTGCCATATTTTGTAATAAACTGCCCCAACGCATTTTGTAATAAATTTTCAGAATAAAAAAAATCTGGAATTTACAGAATATTGCAATTTTTAATATGCAACCTTTGAATAGTGTACTGATAGTTATTGCTAAGTACTGCTACTAGGCTAATACAGTGATACTAATAATAGGCCTAGCTTTTACAAATACTTTAAAGTAAAATAAAATAAACAAACAAATAAACTATACTTTAGAATTGTGCACAATTGTGAAAACTGCACTTTGTAATAATCTTCTCAAAATGTAATAACTTATTACATTATTACAAAATGCAGCAGTTTATTATAAAATGAAATGAAAAAGTTATTACATTTTGGACGTTTATTTCAAAATGCGGCTCAACATATCTTGTGTGTTGATTAACATATTTATTACATCAACTCAACTGTTCAGGCCAAAACGTATGTAAAATTAAATGTAGTAAATTTACAACTATAATTTTTATTTCACCACTTATTTTTCACTTTAACATTTTCCACACTGAACCTTTGACACGTCATAAAAATGTTTTGCTTTGTTATTGTAATTCTACTACAGACAGACGTGTGTATACAAAATCAGGGCAGTTAAAAGTGAAATGTTGCTATAAATGTTACCAGTGTTTTGTGTTTCCTTCTTGAGAGAAAAGGGATTCCGTCTGTTGAGAGGGCTTCATGTTCACCTTCAGCTTCTCGCCGCCTCCTTTGAGCGTTAGACCAACCCTTCATATGAAACACGAGCACAACCTCAGCTTTAGATTAAAGGTAGAAATGGTTCCTTCAACACAACGGACATCGCACCAAGGTTACAATAGTTTGGGATTTTTCATTATAGTTTAGTTTGATTTAGTTTTTACTGTTTTTCCTCAAATTCGGTTGATTTTAATTAGTTTTTATAGTAGGTTTGCGAGTTTTTAAGTCTGTTTTTTTTTTTTTTTTAAATGTGTAGTTTTAGTTTAGTTTTAGTATTTCGTTGTCAATCTTTTTATTCAAGAGTTAGTCACAAAAAAAAAGTCATTATTACAATTAGACCACATTTTGAAAAATAAACACGGATAGACAAACCAAAAGTACAACAGAGGAAAGCAAATATAACAAGCATATATATTTAATAATGAGAACTGGATTCTGTCCCGGTGATGGAGGTTAACCATTACTTAAAGCTATTCTGATTTCTCTGGAACGCCATGCCCCCCCCCCCCCCCCACGTCCGAACAGCACCCATGGTGGAGTGTTTTAAGTCTCGTCTTAAGACCCACTTTTATTCTTTGGTTTTAGTTGTACGGTCCTCTGTGTTATTTTATCTATTTATTTATGTTTTATTGATTTTTATTTTATTGTTTTATTATTTGATTTCATCGTTTTATTTAGAGCATTGTTGTAATTTTACATACTTATTTATCGTTTTTAGTTTTTGTCTTCATACGTAAGCACACAATACAGTTTCAGCTAGCTATAATTTTTTCTTTTAATTATAGTGTTTATTTATTTCAGTTAATGAAAACCATTCCAGTTTGATATTTTTTGTTAACGATAATAACTTTGCATCATGCACATTAGTTTATCAGTATGAGACAAAGGCATCCTGGCTCAAAATCACTAATGCACTCAAGAATGCGATGTAGTAATTGTACAGATTTTATTGCTTTTATCTATTCTTGTATTTTACTCTGTTTTTTTATTTATTTATTCTGTACAGCACTTCGGTTGTTTTAAAGTGCTTTATAACTAAAGTTGGATTGGATGATAAAATAGACAAGCTTTCTTTACAGGGTATGAATTGAGCTGATCAGTATTATATTTTATATTGTATTTCCACTTATTTGAGCTTTTATGATCCTAACTTTCATGCACAGACTGTAAAGGTGTGAGGGTGGGGATATGCTGATGTTTTTCTTTTCTTTTCTGTGTTTGTTTGTTTGTGCTGCGTCAGCTTTGTTGACAGAAACAGTACCTTCACATGTTGCAGTGGATGGACTTCAGCCCCAGGTGAACACGGGATGGACTGCACACCTTTACTGTTGATCTGAGTCAAGTAGAGCAGCCATTTCCCCACGTCGTTCTCCTTTGGCCAGTAGATGTTCAGCGACGCATTAGCAAATGATTTGAGGGGTCTGCCCATGTTGGTAACCTGTAAGAGAAAAACGCACAGAACACAACTTCACGGTTCTAAACTGGACACATCTGTGCTTTATTTGGGTTCATTTATTAATACCTTAAATTCATACTGAACTTCAGCTCCGATCTCATCCACTGAATTTATTCCACTTTCACCTTTTTCACTGTTTTCATGATTTTCACTGATCGACACCTGGGAGGGTTTAGCAAGTCTGAAAAACAAAAGCAGACCCGATTATATTGATTTAATTAGTCAGAAGCATTTATTTAAAGCATATGGTTAAAATCTGATCTACAATGTGTTGGTTTGAATGATGAAAAAAAAAAACAAAAAACCAAACAAACAGGAAGGAACATTAGGAGCAAAAAAAACTCAAGTCACAACATCATGAGGATGAAATCATAATGTTAAAATATGAAAATTATACTAAAATAATAAGAATATCATAATATTTAAATAGTAATGGAGTAAGTTGGAATATTTAATATATTAAATATAATATTAATAATAATATTTTCTTTTTTTGATTGATATCGTAAGTGTTGAAAAAGTCCAGCAGCTACAGTTATTATACATTTTATTGTATATTGTTACATTCATAACTGCTAGATTTTAATTAATTCTCTTCTATTAAGAAACTCCATAAACAACTATTTTATTCAAACATCTTAATATTGTTGTTTTTTCTTGCCTCCTTATAAAGATTTATAAAATACATATAACAGAAAATATACATATTTATATACTAGAATGCAAAAAAACAAAGAAAAATCTTCTTTTTAATAAGGTAATCATTTCAGTTTGTTCCAAAAATAAGTAGCAGTATTACTTTTATAAATTACTGACACTTAGAACATGCATTCTAAGGATGTAACTACTGATAAAAATACAAAACAATGCAATGTTATAGATAGAGACCAGAAGAAAAAGTAAATCTATTTTCAGAGCTTAAAAATCAGTATTTGCATTTTCATCACAGTTTTTTTTTTTTTTTAAATCAGTCAGTCAGTGAATCAATCAATCTTTATTTATTTATATAACACTTTTCATACAGTGGAGGTAACACAAAGTGCTTTACATGTAGATCAAGAATTTCAAAATGAAAAACACCACACACACTATTTTTTATGCTGACTATCCACCAGTCTTTCATATTTCTGTTGTTCTAAACTGTGAACTCTTCATCATATTATCAAGGTTTTCAATTCAATTTTAACATTTCCAGCATGAATGTATAGATACACAGAGGAACCACCTACCCATGCAGCTGCAGGTCCAGTTCAAAAACCACTCTGGCCAAAAGCTCAACTGGTTCAATGGTCTGCTCACTGGTCCTGTATCAACACACTGATTAATAATCAAATCCTTCACTTATTAAAAACACAGCACTAGTTTCTGTTGTTTCCACTCACGTTTTAAGTTGCAGGGTAACGTTGACATCTTTTGTACTCAGTGAGATTCCAGATGTTGTGAGTTTGACATAAAATGTAACCTGTGTGGAACAAAGAGTCATACATGCATATAAAAAAATATAACTGGATGGTATGAGCGGCAAAAAAATAAATGAAGCAGAGATAAACATGAAATAGACATAATATACACATTACAGCGCAGAAGTATTAGACCACCTTCGGCTTTGTTGTTTTTGAAATGAGTAAATATTTTTTTTCTTCACATAGAACAATACAGGAAATACGTGCACTGCCTTAAAACATATGTAAAAACATAAACAAACAAACAAAAACACTTAATTAAATGTGTTCTGACGGTTAAAGTGATTATTTAATGTGACCCCAAGACAAGAAGCAGCACATCTATATATAACTTTTTTATTTTGTTTTGGGTTTTGTAAAAGAAAATAAATAAAGGAAACGCACACATGCATACAGATGAAAAGACAGAAAATGTGTGATGTTACTCACCTCAGCGTCTCTTTGAAGTGGGTTTCCCAGTTCACAGTCGATTAATGTTCCTTTGTCATTAGCTGTACAAGTCACTTGTGTTTCCTATGGGTATTTGTGAAAAATACGTAAAGAAAAATAAATAAGGAAATAAGCGAAGAACTATCTCTGGATTGAAAATAAAGCACCTTTTAAAATCCATAAATGACTGTCATTAACTCAGATATCGGGATGGAGAGATAAGATAAGAAACAAAACAAATAATTAAATGCAATAAAGCACAAAACAATAGAAAAAGATTAATATTGTTGCACATACACCACACAATTATTAAAGGTTATTTATTTTGGTAAATGTACAAAAGAAAAGACCATATTATTTTGTCTATTTTGTGAACTCAGTGTTTCTTTCTGCATTTTTTTTCTCTTTTACATAATCATGTTTTCTATATTAATATTAGTATTCATTGTCTTTTTTCCCCTTTTGCTGCTGTATATTTTACCCACACATTACTATGCTATAAATCACCTGTTGCTATGACTCAGTACTCTAATACACAGAGTAATAGAGTTTCTAAACACTTACGGAGGCTGTGCTGTAGACTGTAGAGGAATAAGGAAGAGTTTCTGGGAGAGTCATGAGTAAATGAGTCTGATGTGCATCATCTCCATTCCTGTTAGTCGCAGTGACCTCCAAAGCGATGTCTTCTCCTGAAGGGGTGATGACTGCAACACCATCCTCTCTACAAACACAGTATAGATTTAAATGTACTGGGGGCAGTGGAGGTGTAGCAGATATTCATGGTATGTTAGGGTTTAAGGGATAGTTGTGTATTTTTGACATGAATCTGTATTTCATCCCCTCATCAGTGTAGTACATCCACACTGACTTACC
>JAPSES010073977.1:0-10764 GCA_029822895.1 Maxillicosta whitleyi
GTGTTCCTAGACCACCAGTTAGGTATGATCGATGCGTATTTGAAGTCTCTACGACATTCCGTCCCAGAGTTATGCGCCATCAGACAGAACTCCAGCACCACACCTGCAGCTCATCCTCACTCAAACATAACCTACAAAGAAAAAGAGGGAAAGAGAAAAAACATACCCATACCTGGAACCGACAAAAACTACAAAAATACAACAGAATATCACTAAACCTTAACACAGAGTCTGGTCATAAATGGCACATGTGCAGTAGCATCCAACCCTCCCCCAAAGTCAAATAACAAGGCGCCCCATCTAAGAGACAGGAGAGTCTTGGGACGCATAAACCTGTGCCCCAAAGTCTATGTGGACGTATGGTTTAGTTACTAATGCTACGATCTACGACCTTTATATTCACCCAGTCCTCAAGGGCCAGTACTCTGCATGCTTTAGATATTTCCCTCTTCCATCACACCTGGAAGCCGTTACATCGTTATCAGGCTTCTGCAGAGCTGGATGATGAGCTGATGATTAATTGAACCAGATGTGCTGAAAGAAGGACATACCTAAAACATAAACGATACTGTGTGAGGAACATATTTGAATAGTCCTGGTCTATGATGTTCGAATCCCACCACCAACGCTTGCATTTTTTTTTTTTTTTTTTTTTTTTAACATTTTCCATGTTCAAACAGGGGTCACAACACTCAGGATGCCAGTAGATAAATCTGCAATCGATATAGAATTCTAACTAGTCATAGAAACACTAGCTTACCTTGTCATTGCTGATCACAGGGGTCATGCTAATGCTAACTAGCTTGTTGAAAGCAGGGTTAGGGTTAGTAATGAGCATACGTCCATGTGGGCAATGTACTGTCTTCTGTCGTCTTCACCTATTGGCTGAACACCAACAGGAAATAGAACTTTCCTGACACATTTCTAGTTCCTGAAGGCATCAAAGTCCTGCTGTTGTTTTTTTTTTTTTTTTTTCATTTGAACAGTAAAATTATGGGCAAAAAGTGTAAATGCAATTGAACATGTACCAAGAATATTAGTGAAAATTGATTAGAAATACCTTACACTACTGTGTTACAGCAAAAGTAATCTGTTACTGTAATGCATTACTTTTGTAACACGTTACTCCCAACACTTGATATCTGTAGACGCCTTTAGAGAGAACTCCTTTTAGTGTTGTCCCAGTGTGGTTTTACACCAGCTTCTTCTCCTGCACTGATTTCTCTCTGTGCTTGTTAGTCGGAGCGGTTCTGACTTATTTGACCCAGTTCACCGTTCACAAGCATCTGTTGCGGTCGGTCTACTATCAAAGTTGGCACATTCACATGCCAGCATTTGCTAATTAGCACTTAACACAGAGTCTAGTGGGAATATCATTAATATTGAAACTAATTTATTTTAAAAAGCATTTGCCAAATGAAAATTTTGACCTGATAAAAACTCAAGGGCTCAGTCACTGCATCAGTTTGTCAGACCCCCGAGTAGTTATGGAACGATTTCATCCAAATCCATATGAATGGTGCAAAAAAAAAAGGACCTAATCAGGGTAAAATATCTTTATTCAAAGCAATGTAGACCAGACAGTGTATTTCTTACAGGGTAGTTGCTGTTTTGCTGCTAGGTATCTTAATATTAAATATACCATTGGATTTTAATAGAGGAATAACAGAAATGATCTGGATTGTGTAACTAGTGTGTATTTCTTTAAATGAATCACACTCATCTTGGTGCCAAACATAGAATCCAATAACAGAAGAACAGTACCAGCACAGAACTTGTTTTGTTGGGATATTTATATATATATTTGCATGTGTAGTGAACGTCATCATCCAAAGGACTGCGAGTTGCAGCTTAGATTTGGATGTTTTTGTTCCTTGTATTGAGGAGGATACTCATAGGTTTGAGCGATCTGTCAAAGGATCTTTATTTTTTTAATTTTTTTATGTAGAACCACAAAAAATGATCTGAGTAACAATTTTCTTACGTGTTATAAGACGTAGGTGAGTTACAGCCAAATTATTCATACTACTTCCTGTAGTTTTCCTGTGGTTTTTGGAGGCTTGGGCTGTGTGTGATGGCTTTTTATTGTTATTATCTGGCTATTTTTGCATCATTTAAGATCAAAATTATCACAATGTTGACAATATTTACACTCAACCGCTGTGTTTCCATTATTTTCCTTGATTGTGGTGGCCTAATTTGTCCTGTCAAACTTTCATAATGAATTAAAAACATTTACACACTAGCATAAGTACTGGATTTTAGAACCTGAAGTGGTAGATAAAGGACTTATGGTAATTCTTTGTCATTATTTCTTCAGCATGAGCAAAACAACACATTACACAAACTCTGCAAATTAATGCAGAATAAGCTCTTTAGTGCAGAGAAATGTTTTAGTTTTGCCATAAACTCAAAGAAGCGGAAATAAACCAACTGGTCGACAGATCTGTGCTAACAGCCATGATGCTATTAACGTATAGATCAATGTCACATTCTCTGTAAAACACTGTCCTTACACTGATGAAGAAAAGTATGGACAGCGGTATTTATTTTTATGACACTGTGTGCAATCCCTCTGAAAAGTAGATGTTAGACTAAATTACAGCTGATCACAATCGAATCTAAAATCATGACATATGTATGTATATACTCCAGCAGAGTGCACATTCTGAGCCAGATTAGTTTGGCTCCGAAAAGTACAAAGCAGCTTTGTTGAAGTGAGAATTGATCATTTTCCTCTCTTGAAACATTTTGCAGTTCATTGTTTGGTGAGTCTTAGCACAACAAACATGTGTCCCTATAGATGAAACACCACAAAGCAAAAACACTTTAATTATTAATCTTATCTGTGTCTTAATTTTGGGAAACTATTTCTCAAATCTTTTCTCTTGAGACAACTTCACTTGTTTTTAGTTTTTATTAAGATATCTTTGGATTTTTTGAGACTTGATATTGGTTCTTAGATGACATTTTCTCATCAGTTTTGCTGATTTTCAGTAGTATTCCCACTATTTATTTATTTTTTTGTGTTCATGTAGTGAATCTCATCGTCATGGTTTTGTGCTCTATTAGTTAACAATTTCTGTAGAGATTTGAGATTAAATGACAGTGAAAACATCAGTATTTGCAGCCCTAATACGCACAGTTCGGGAAACTAAAGCTGCAGTTTGGTGTTACTGATAAAAAAAGTTATTTTTAAATTTTACCTGGAAACTGCGTAATGAAAACACAATTAGAAACTCCTTGACAACAACACCTTTGTGTTTATGTCTTGGTAATGCAGGGATTGAAATTAGTTCCGTGAAGTCTTGTGACAGGTTGTCTTTGTGTGCTTTACTTTCTGAACAAAACAAAAAGTTATATTTAGGTTCAATTCCAGGTTTGATACCCCTCTGTTGCTCACTGATGCCAAAAACCAGTTTCATGCCTGCGGGATGATTTCGCAGTCTTGCCATGAAAACAAAAGCCCTCAAAACATGCAGCGTCAGAGCACGAGCATGTGAATGTCAGAGGAGAAACAACTGGCTCGACCTGCAGTGTCACACCTTAAAACAGTAAATAAGGACGGAATGTATTAAGGCTCAGTGCTTTGAACTCAGCCCTCCAGGCGGCTTCTTGTTAAGAGGAACTTAAAAAATGTAATTTGAATTTACTGTGATGCTTCCTCGAGGGCTTGTCAAGTCAACAAATAGATGTCCCGGCAAAACATTAAAAACACTCACCTGCTGCTGCTGCTCACTACGAACATGCTCTCCTTTTTGACACATACTAGTACTCTATACTGTAATGTTTTAAAGACATCTATACCTCCATCCATCCATTCATCCATCAATCCACACACATCCCATGTCAACAGAGTCTGTAGCTGAGATTGCTCCCACAATCCATCATTCATTCATGAGCAGCTTTTATGACCCCAATTATATGTTGGCTCCTTGAAAGCACCGCCCAGATGTGCTTTGAGAAAGCATCTGTGTGAGTGAATGGCACCTGGCTCCATGACAGAAAGGAGCGGAGTAAATAGCACAGTGTGTTGAAGCGTTTCAGGGGCTTTTTGGATAGCAGCGCAGAAAGCAGGGAACTGGGTTTTTAGTCCAAGTGCTGTTGGGTTTTTTCCTACTAAATACATGCTGGGGTGTGTCTGTTTGTGTGTGAGTGCGTGCATATGAGTAAGAGCTCTGAGCAGTGAGATGAGTGGGAAAATATATAAATAGAGACAGTGAAGAGATAAAGGCAGTGCTTGGTTTTAAGTGCTCGGAGTCATGTAGAGGAGGAAGTATGTAAGTGAAGACATAATGGGTGACAATAGGTTTCCATGGTGGAAGCTTGTGCTCCAGTCATCCTAGACTCGCCTGTTTGTGGAGCCCATTAGAAGACCAATGGAACATTGAAAATCAATGGCTTAGATGGGAGTCTGTCCATGGGAGACAGTGTGTCTCTGAGCCTCAGGTGTATGTGTAAGTGATCGGCCTCCAAAGGAGCTAAGTCTGGATGAACATGCAACACCAACTTTTAGATTTCGACAATGCTAGCTGTTGTTAAATAATGCAAAGAATACAGCTACCAGGGCTTCTTTAGGTTACAACAAGCCCAATTCAGGACCATTTAAGGCACAGGTGTCAAATATGCGGCCAAATCCGGCCCGCTAAAGGACCCAATCTTGCCCCTGGGATGAATTTGTGAAATGCAAAAATTAATTAACAATAATTTTAGTTCAGGTTCCAAATTGAGACCAATTCAGTGTCATAAAAGTATAATTGCAAAAAATCGCAATCGGAATTACCTGAAATGTCTTAAAAGAAGTATGTGTGACTTTAATAATATTCCACCTGTTTCGAAATATTTTGTGTATCTCTCGATCCAATGTGATCTGTAATTTATAATGTGCATGTGAAAACGATAAACTAAAGTATAATAGTGGTTATAGTCTTGATATCACATTGTTTGAAAGGATATTTTGTGGATTTAAACATTTTCATTAAGTCATTTAACTTTTTTCACTGTAAAATATAAAGAGAAGTTTAGAGTTGACATTATTTATATATTATTTTTGACATTATTTTACTTTTTTCGGCCCTCCGCACATCAAATATAGCTGAATGTGGCCCCTGAACTAAAATGAGTTTGACACCCCTGGAATGCAATTTGAGACATGTTGAGATAGGCTTAACTTAGTGGCCTATAGCATGGGACTACAGGTAACATACATTCAGAATTAAAGTAGTGAAATTCAAAATGAAGCAAAAAAAAAAAAAAAAATGCTTGGTTGGTTGTAGTTTACAAAATATAGCCTTGGATCAAAATGTGAAATTCTATGAATTAATGAAAGAATGGGCTTTAGTCAGGATGAATGTTTGTTTCAGAGCTACCAGATCTGCACGTGATACATTCACATTAGAAGTTTATAGTTTTTAGTGGAAGGTTTATAAATCTTTTAAATGTGCTTAAAACCAATATGTGAAATGACGCTGAAACTGTTAGCTAACCAGCACTATGGTCATGTGTTTTACTAATTCATCCTATTAAAGTATGTAATATTCAGCACATTTAATCAAACAGTTATAGACCAGTGCAGCTAATGTTAGCATTCGTATGGCTGTTTGATGTATTTATCAAACACTCTGGCTTACATGTTTAGTTCAATGGCTGTCTACTTTATAAGAAAGTCAAAAAGTTCATTTCTGACATGCATGCATCCTCAGGGGGTGGGGATGATCAGCTTTTCCCTCCTTCAATCCACCTCTACTAGAGGATTAATACCTTCATCTGACATTTTTGCTGATGTCTGTGGTGCCTTTATGTTTTTCTGACTTTCGCTGCAACTGCAACAGACAAAAACGTGTAATAGTCGCTCAAGTTATGTACGACTTTAATCCCATGTCTGTAATTTGTGCAAAAGACCCACACTATTTCAGCCTGTTTCCTGGAAATTCAGGAGGTTCATGTTCTGATAAATCATGAATATTCACAAAAAGAGCAAATTAAAGCCAGAAAAGTGATGTCTCAACAGATGATGTGGTGCCTGAAAAACAGACGTAGGGGTTTATTTTCCAAATATTGGAGCTTCACAGATTATACTAGTCCTATGTAAAAGGGTCCTTACAAACCACACTGTGAAATGGATCGAATAAATAATAAGTCTGATGCATATAGACTATAAAGACAACATCATCACCATGTCCATCACTGTCCATTTGTGACACTTTCCACTCAAAAAAATAATTTACCCTAAACAGTAGACTTTATGTAATTTAATCACATGACAATTTTCCATGTAATTCTATCACATAAACTGTAAGTGAATGCCGAGCCTTATGGTACACGTTTTGTTTTGTTGTTATATGATTTCATTGAATAAAAAATTTAACTTTACATAAATATAAATGTATAATTCTTTCTTAATATTTACCTGGACCAAGAATCTTTTTTTTTTTTTTATAGTTGAAAACACTAAAGTTACACTAGAAATTGCAGAGAATCCATAGAAAAATGTGCCAGTTAATACATGATCATTGTAGCATATGATGAATTCCTATTGGTTGGTTCATGGTTGTGGGTTGTAGCAATGAGATTTTTTTTTTAACTGACTGCTCAGGTAACCTTTTAGGATAGGGGTGTCAAACTCATTGTAGTTCAGGGTCCACATACAGTTCAATGTGATCTCAAGTAAAATAATAGCACAATAACCCACAATTAATACTCCAAATTCTCTTTGTTATAGTATGAAAGTTAAATTACTTTTACGAAAATACAAATAACCTCAAAAACCATCTGTATAAAAATATGTGCATTTTCAACAGTATTATGCTGCAGCTTATTATTAACACAGTTTACAGATCACAGTCGATCTATAAATGCATAGTCTCAGAAGTGCCATATTCATATTTGTTCAGGTTATTCATATTTCATTGTGCCAGGATAATTTGTAAATGTAAATGTTCTCATAATATAATAAAAATATTTCTACATTAAACCAAGGAGAAAATGTGGAGTTGTCATAATTTATAGGTTATTAAATTCTTATTTTACTAGATATTTTATTAAGTGGCCCCTGAACACCCTTGACTGTTTATATTTTTAGTGTAATTTTTGCACTTTGTAAATTCTTCCTACATGCAGGATTGGACCATTTGGCAAACCAGCTTTGGCCTTATGTTTGACACCCTGGACGACCTTACATTTTGTCATTTTTCATATGGAGCAATAAGGAAAAATCAGTTTATACTTGGTCCATAAAGACCCAAACAACCACCAGCGACCAAAATTATCTACTGATCTCAAATGTTTAATATCTCTATCCATTAATCTTGTCAGTACATGTAAATGCAGATATTCATCTTTTCATGGTCATCAGAATATGACCCATTTGGACGTTCATAGGCTCTGTAGTTACCGTGGAAACGCATCATCTTCTACAACATGGTTGATTTATGTTCAGTTAATGATATATTTTGATATAAAAAGTCACTTTTTCCATCAGTTTTCTCTTTTTTTGATACAATAACGCTCAATTTTAATCTGGATTTTTAAAACATCTAGAATAGAATAGATTAGAATAGAACACCTTTATTGTCATCACACAGAGTGTCATGAGATTTCGAGCTTCACCATAAAGTGCACATGTACATATAGAGTCATTGAAGAACTTTAAAAAGTTTTTAAAAAAATTACAATACAATATATAATATACAAAAAACACTATATACAATATGGAAGAACATTCAGTTGCCAAATAAAAAAGTGACTTGTGGTAGCAGCATTGAGTGATAAAGTGACTAGTGGTAGCAGCGTTTAGTGATAAAAAAAATGGTCAGTATCTAATCTACATGGTCAGTAAATGAAATATAGGAAAATATTAGATTTCCACTGGAAAATTTTCAGTACAGAGGAGAATATTGTAATAAATGATGATAAATCACTTAAAAAAAAAAAGTTAAATACAGAGAAAATCTCATTTGGGAACTGTAACAAGCTGTAATGTTGCGTCTTTATGGGTTCATGTTTAATAGCAAATTCACTATTTCCAACAGGTTTAAGTTAATAATAAAGTATAAAATATATTATTATATTACATTATATTCAAAGATAACATAAAATTTTTGTTTCCACTCATATTTAAGAGATGTTAATGCCTTAAATTCATATTCCTAGATGAAGGCTTTTTAAGGATATCCAGGGTTTGTGATCATCTTCATGTTCTATTGTGTTTCAGTAACATGGTTGAAATCCTTAAATAATATCTGATGCACTTTTTGATGGAATTTGATATCATACACATCATATATACTCCTCACCAGTTGGAAACGTTCTTCTGAGAAATCAGCTGACACAGTCCCTGTCAGCATGTAACCCATTTAGTCCAATTAACAAAACTGTGTTCCCGAAATAGGCTTAAAACAAAATGTGAGTGACAACATAAACCCAACTGTTGTGTACTCTGTTGGGAACTAAATGGCCTAAATATCAGAGAGAGAGAGGCTCGGAAAGTCTGAATGAAGTGAAATGCAGACTCATGCTGTCATGGCTTTGGTGTATTCACGGAATTAGCTGACAATATGAGAACGCAGAATATTCCTCGATGTTGTCTTTGTTATCTCTGCCGAGGAGGTTATGTTTTTGCCGGCGTTTGTTTGTTTGTCCGTCCGTCCGTCCGTCTGTCTGTGTGACTGTGTGCAACATAACTCAAAAAGTTATGGACGGATTTTGATGAATTTTCATTAACATTGGGGTCAATGGGGCCAAAAATCTTGTTTCTCAGTATCTCGGTTAATTATTGACTAAACCTAATGAAATTTTCAGGGAATATTCACTCTGAGACAAGAAACAGATGATTAAATTTTGGAGGTGATCCGGATTACTATGTGGATCCAGGAATTTTTAAAATGATTCTCTATTAGTTATCATTGGCGTTGCTGTGGTAATAATAACAAATGTCCACCAGATAGTCCATGGACTTAATCTTAAAATGCTGTCCAAATAAATGAGGGACTAATATTTATGGTGGTGGAGTAGGGGGATGTTGCACTTGGTGGAGGTCTACGCTCTCCGAGTGCTTTTCTAGTTTGAAACTGGGATTTTCAGCGCTGTTAAATGTAGAAAGAGTCTGGCCAGTGGTGATTCTTTGAGTTGGTCAACCATGAGAGGTCAAACTGTAATCAAATGTTGCAGTGCACTTTGCTTAGGCACTAAAAGACACACAGGGCACTCAGGAGCTCCGTTCCCCCACTTAAAGCTCTCTACATTTTTCTATTAATGCACAGTGCAGCTATAACGCCTCCATTCAACCCCAACACCTCGGCCATTATCCAGGGGATGGCAGGAGGTAGAGTGGTGCTGACCCTATTCCCACCAAGTGATCTAATCGATGCACAAATACCACTTTTTCTTGTTTTTAAAAAATTGAAGTAAATCCCTGAAATACATCATAACACACAGAGAATGATTCATACTGTGACAGTGGGCCAGATCCTGGAAATACTACAGCACCATATCCATTATTACCAACTCATAAATTGTAAATCAGTCTGGTGAAAAGGGTTCAGTGCTGATAAAAATGTTTCCTGTTACTGTAGGCAAAACAATTCCAGGCATATAATACACTGGAGTTTTATTCGATGCAGGAGGAAAAGTGAGCGGATCGTTACTGATACATTAGGTTAGAAATTAACCCTTTAACTGCAGGGTGTCAAACATGTGGCCGTGGTCCAAAACCAGGCCATGTGATGAATTTTTGAGGCAGATATATAGATTTTTTTTTTTTTAAATATGAGCTATCAGCCTTTATTGTTTTTGAAAACCAATATTTGATTAGTATTAAAAATGTTTATGAACATATTTGATCAGGCACCTGTGTGGGCTGCACTTGAAGTTCAATAAATGTTAACTATGCGTATGTTTAT
Source organism: Maxillicosta whitleyi (assembly GCA_029822895.1). NCBI lineage: Eukaryota > Metazoa > Chordata > Actinopteri > Perciformes > Neosebastidae > Maxillicosta > Maxillicosta whitleyi. Next base: position 9,900 of record JAPSES010073977.1, read on the forward strand.
TATTAATTTCATTTATACTGATGTGTTAAATATAATCATTTCAATTGGCATTTTGTTTGCAATTTTGTTTTGTTTTGATTTTGTTGACTGAGATATGCTGATTTATATAGAAACTCACAACATCTGAAATAAATAAATAAATATCAAATATACTAATGCATAAAAATCTTAATTATCTGAGTGTTTCAATTGTATTTTTAGTCAATGTGCTTTAAAATAAAAAAATAAAAAAAAAGGCCTCAAACATTCATTCATCAGCTGACCAATTTTTTAAAAAATCGGCATCGACCTTCAAGATTCATTTGAGTTTAGGGGTATAAATGATGATGATTCCATTTAGGTCTCTCTCCCCCCCCCCCCCCACCAATCTGCTTTTTGACACTTGGTTGAACTCCAAAAAGCTGTTACATGGTCAAAACCCAGTAAAAACATTGTAAATTATGAAAAATCACAACACTGCAAACAATAGTAAAAACAAAATAACAAATAAAAATAGCATACATTCAAAATGTTCACCACAGACATGTCAGGTATTAAAGGGTTAAAGTCAGTTTAACTCATAAAGACCCAAACACCACCTGATATAAACAGTTTAATACCTGTTCGCCCATTAATCCTATTAATACATGTAAAAAAACTTGGTGTAAAATGCAGTTTCTCATCTTTTCATGGTCATCAGATATGACCCATTTGGACATTCAAAGACTCTGTAGTTACCATGGAAACACTGTCAACTTCTACAGCATTGATTCACCAGTACACAGCAAATATGCCAGTGTTAATTTATTCATAAAGTGTCTATATGTGTCCACACTATGCGGTGTAAAATTAACACTTTCAACACCATGATTTAACAACATAATTT
>JAPSES010073978.1:0-10763 GCA_029822895.1 Maxillicosta whitleyi
CGGCTGTGGTTTATAAGCACTTTACCGAGACAGGTTTCATTTTGAATTTACTACCTTATGTGTCACTTTAATATCTTCAGTGTCATTTTTGCATGCCAGATTTGGCCCCGGGCCGCATGTTTGACACCATGAGAGCCTTCACAGTGTTACAGGACAAACAGGAAAACCATGTGGGAGGTTCAGGGGTGTGAGAGGTCCTGATTGCAGCCATTCAGAAACAGTTAAACTCCTGTCAGACTCTGAGCAGGTTAAAAGCTGTTCTACACTTCCATCCTGTTTATTTCCTTCATATTTTGACAGTTGGTGAGTAAACTAGTAGAATGTCTGAGAAAAAAAAACATTGTTGTAGGTATAGCAGCATTTTAGAGATCAGAAATATTTTTTGTTGCAAGAGTCTATTTTGGAAACTCCACAAATCTTTGTAGCTTCCATTGTCAAACATTTATCAAAATACTAAGTCAGTATGAGAGGAGACCAGGGTGGACAGGTGGGTCAGTGAAATATCAGACTTAAGGCAGTAGCTTGGAACCCTTTTATCCTGTTTGACGGTGTGAATGTTGTATCAAAAATATAAAATCTACACATATGTATAACAAAAAGCATTTTCTAAACTTAAAGATTGTTATTTGAACTGTGACCATGATCTGTCTGCAAACTTAAATAACCAATCTGTTTATATTTTCACATGCTACAACAAAGGTTTGTCACCTTTAAATACAACAACTTATTTATCTATTTTACAACGTGTCTTCTCCACTAGAAACTCTGACAGTTGCACCAGAGGCTCCATAAACTGGAGTGTGTATGCTAGTGGTTTAGAGAGATGGATTAAAAAAGCATATAATGTTGATGTTTACTAGTAATGAAAGTTGTTGTGTTGCAGCGTACCCAAATCCATTATTTAGTTTCTTGTTCAGCCAATATATATAAATATATATGTATATATATATATATATTGAAACGGAACTACCAGCACTAGATAGGCTGGTGTCATTTGGGGGTTTTGTCAAGAATTTTCTGAAAATGTCTCAGTCAGGAATATGAGGAAGATACTTTTAGAGAGGACATCCCTCAGAGTAAACAGTAGATTTGAAAAACCAGAAATACTTTTGTGGCAGTTCTCAAATAAATTGTTCTGTATATTAAACCTTTTTTAAGTGATTTATCATAATAATATTACTGTCCTATACATATATTTTCCTACATTTAATTAACTGATCATGTAGATGTTGAAAGTTGTTATATCAGAAAACGGAAAAAAAGTGTTTTTTTTTTTTTTTTTCAGCAAATATATTAATAACTGATCGTAAACCCAGTGTCTCCATCCACTGTCATGGATCCAACTCCATGGGTTTTACTGGTGAATCAATGTTGTAGAAGATGATGGTGTTTCCATGTTCATTACAGAGCCTCTGAACATCCAAATGGGTCATATGTGATGATAAACTGTACAGTAGTGTATACTTTACATCAGATTAGATCAGATTAGATTGAATTTGATTAGATCAATAGATGATTTTGATCTATATGGGTTAATCTATATAAAGTGGGATTTATTTCTGTCTGCTCCTAATTTCTGTCCCAAGCGTCAAAACTGAGATTTGTTGGGGGAAAATCTTTTCCGAACTACTTCAGGAATGTTTGGTGCAACTGTCAACACTTATCTCATCAAATGGTCCGACAGAGGTGTTGATGTTCGACAGATAATTCACCATTTGTACAGAACAAGAATGTAACAAAGTTTGTGGACCACCAGGACGGATGGCACAGGACACCTCAGAGCCATCGTTAGGACCCTTGTCCTCTGCTTTGCCGTCCTGCAGGTCTGACCTTGCGTCTCCCGGTGTTTGGGTTGTTTTCAGCTGCCATCTCCGTCAGAGCCGCCGGGCTGCTTCTCGCTGTGTGTTCACTCCAGGAGCTCAGCTGGACATCCAGGAGGACACAGGGACTCAAACGGCCAGGACTGAAGGTAAACATGGAGCTGCTGTGATCTAAGCTGAGGTCTGGGGGTCTCCTGCAGGGCGGTCTGCAGGGACCACACCGGCACCTTGACTAACGCTAAGTACACCTTGTTTATTATTTGACATGTCATGACAAAAATTTATCTGTAAAATAGTGAAATATCGAACATTTATAGAACATTGGAGGGATAAAAGTCCCCCATCACCATGTTATGCAGGTTCGTTACTTTATTTATTTATTTATTTTACACAAGAATCACTAGTGGAAGAAGAATTGACAGTTTTTTCTTAAAGCTTCAGTGCTTTGTAGTTTTTGTTTTCACTGGGGGAAAAAATTCAAAAATTTTTAATATAATTCAAATAGACATGTGTATACTCTTTGTTTTCAGACATGATTGACAGCTTTAGTGACCTTTAATGATGCTGATTAGATTCCAGTGGATGCAACCTAGACATTTACACACATGAAACAACATGAGATGAAGTAAGATTCAGCTCCTGCAACTTTAAGTGTAAAAACAAATTAAGTAATATAGTTCTACTCCTTTATTAGTAACAGTTCTGCATTGGTTTAGTTGTTAAAAACTCGTAGACATCTGAAATGTGAACTGACCAGACAAACAACTTAGAAAATATTAGTTTTATTTTCAACAATATGATGTATTTGAAAAGCTTGTTCTATTACCCATTGCATCAAATATTTATAGTTGATGTTAAAATAAATGCAAGAAAAGTCAATTCAGTCTGAAATATAGTTTAATGGAAGTATAAAGTAGAATAGAATATAAATACTACGACTACTGCAACTACTGATGATGATGATGATGATAATACGACTAATAATAAAAAGTCCATGTAACTGTAACAACAGCAACACATGTACTTATACATGTCCACCTGACCTTTGCCTGTGAAGACCTAATACTGTAAATGTGGTCTGGTTAAAGGTGCAGGACATAAGCACCACTCTGCCTTTTGCATGTCTTTCTTCTACACTTTCCTCCTCTCTCTACTGTCATCTATTGAATGAAGACACCAAATCTCCCAAAAGTAATGTAAGAGGTTAAAAATGTAAAAAATGAAGAAGGTCGCCTGCTGGTTGATGTGTTCCTCTCATCACTCACTGAGGTGGAAATGCGACTCAGCAGAGCTGTTTATAATCTTTTACATGGCTAAAGAATTTCCTCAGTCATGGAAACCGAACCCGAGCCTGATCCAGCTCCCAGCATCCTCCAGCTTCCTGCCTTCTTCTTCTACTTCTTCTTCTTCTTCTTCTTGTGTTTCCTCTGTCAGCACGGAGCGTAGCTGTGACAAAAGCAGAGGAATGCTCTGCCTGTTGGCCGTAAAGATCCGTCTAGCTTCGGTTTGGGCGCTGTAACCGTAGCACGCTCTCCATAAACGCCAGGCAGCGAGGGCGAGGGAGGCCCCAGAAATGAGCATAGATCGGGTTTCAGCATGTGCACCATGATGAATTTTACATCCTGAGGTTTAAGAACGGAGACACAAACTGCTGTTAACAGCAAATAAACCAGCAGCCAGAGAACATGAGCAGGAATTTAGAAGAGAAATGAAGTGATTGTAAAAATGTGGAAAGAGGTTTGACTGACTGTCAAGAATGAAACACTTTACTGAACTGTATTGTGGTTTTGTAAGTAATTAAAATCAACACTGTCAGTTTTTACATTATTTAAGCTAAAGAACTCTCTTATATTTCTTTTGTGCACCCATTCCGTTAAAGTGCCTTCACATTTCCACACAGGAAGTCTGTACATCTGTACTGTCATGTAGTGGACACATACAGGCTACAGCAGAGACCAGGTGTAGCGCCCCATGGAAAACTCATCATATTTCTCTGGACTTCATTTGTTGACATTTTTTATGACAGTCATTATTCAGCAAGTCACCACAAGCTGTGAGGATGATAAACTGTATATATTTATTTTATGATACATACATCAGTCTCAGTGGCTGTCAGATGGTCTGAAACCCCCATCCTCCATTCAGTAGGATTATGGTGTGTGTGTGTGTGTGTGTGTGTGTGTGTGTGTGTTTCAATGGGGCTTTCAAAGCTACTTGAGGTCTTCTTAAGTGATACAAAGGTGACAAAAGCCCCATTGTTTCAACATCTCTGTTTTCATAAATATACTTTTCATCACTTATTATAACTTGTTATTAACTGAGGGTAAATCTATGCATGTCTCAAGAAACGACAAAGGCATATCTTGGTTTACAAAACAGAGTCATTCAATGTTAATTGGAAGAAAATACGTAACTGCTACTGAATTTGTTGTTGGACCAAAAATAACTATTTAGAATAGAATATATAAGAAGAATAAAATGTGTGAATGTTTAGTTTATTAACACAAAAATAACAAGAACTGAGTTCTTTTTGTATTCTCACTGTGAAGAGGACTGGGTTCTCTTTCTGGTCCAGTTCAGCTTTAAAGGGGCCTCAGTCCCCTTTCTGTTCACACCTGATCCTCTAGGTCTCAGACCCCAAAATGCTCTGAATTCTGGGTAGTTTTCACTTGGAACAAAATGTCTGCTGCCATGCTTGCCCTTTTGTGTATTCTTGTTAGATTTGCACATACTCATAGGAAAATAGAGTTATCCAGATAGAATATGAGCACAGCAGAGTCATCTTGTCTATTTGCACTGCCACGACCTCGACCACAACCTGCCATGTTTGGATTCACTACTGCTGCCGTTCCCAGGTACAGTCATGAAGTGGTACAGTGAAGGAGGTTACAATAGAGTGAAAAAAGGTGAAGAGAACTCAGTGCGCTTTGTGTTCACAATGCACTGATTAGGCAAACCTTTTAGCGAAATGGTCTGGGTACGGTTCGTTTCAAAGGGGTCTGGGTACGGTTGTTGTGTTCACATATGCGCAAAAAAATGCTGAGTCATCAGTCTGAGTTCGTTTAAACGGCTGAAAGGGACCAAGTGTGGAAAGACTCTTACAGTGCACTAGGATGCACATTGGTAATACATGCTACATGTATGGGCTATTTGACATTATAAACAAACATACGACATATTCACATGAATAACTTCCATATAACTAGAGTTCTGTGATGATGATCTGTACACTGATACAGTTGTACAGGGTTAGCTCACAGGAATAACAGCCCTCAGGGGGTGTAACACAGTTATTGTGGTTTTAACCTGTGACTGTTGTCCAGAGGAAGCTTCCCCCTCGATGAGCTCATCACTCCGCTGAGGAGCCTCACCAGAACTGTGCTCAAACACATTGTGTTCCTCTGGCTTTTTTAAGGCTGCCATTAGGCTCTTGGCACACAGTGGTCTCTGCGTTATGGAGTTTATCCATATCAGCACCTGCCTGCCTGCCAAAATCTGCCCTTGGCCAAACAAAGGTCTTTAAGTAGCGCTGGGTCAGAGCAGGACGGATACATGAAAGTTGGAGAGCGCTGGTGGCTCACTGAGACGTGAAACATGAGCTTGTGTTTTTCCAAAACAAAATTATGGAAGACGGAAAAAAGAATGGTATGAAGGTGGAGAGGATTTTAGTGTGTGTGTGTAGATGGCAGAGGAAGTGAGGCCAGTTGGCTGTCAGCTCCATTTGGCTCCTGTCAGACTCTCTCCATTTCTCATAGAGAGCCATAAGGAAGGCCTCAGCATGACCAGTTCCCAGAATGCCCCTGTGCTGTTCCCAGTGGCAGCCATTCATCTCCTCTCTTACCCCCACCGCCACCCCCCACCCGACTCACCACTCCCCAGAGCCCTCATTTAAACCCATTTAAACCCTCTGATATGACTGGGATCAAGTGTCCTGTGCAGCTCGACAGGCGTAGCAAGGCACTCTGACTGTAGAAGTCGAGGGTTTGATTCCCTCTGGGACTGCAAACACCACAAATATCTGCACTTGCTACTGCAAGGTGTTTCCTATAATGTCAGAAATGGAATGTAGCTTTACACCCTCACAGTGTTCAGTTCATTAGTAAAGACATTTAAAGCTATAATAAATAACATTTGATATGTAATGTTTTTGCATCAAACTATTCAAAACTGAAAAGGCTTGTGTGACATTTTTCTTGACTTGTGTAGGTAAAGAATGTCTAGGGAATGTCTTTTAAATAGTGAGTGTGTTTTATTTATGTGTGTGGTTTTATGTGTCCTCATTTTTGTTTGTGTTTTAATTCTATTTCTATCTCATTACTGGGACCTGAGTACACATTTTGTTCTTCATATACAACATTGAATGACAATAAATCAACCTTGAATCTTGTAAACTACATGACATGTTTCCAGTATGATCAAATTTGCCAGAATCAGTATCACTGAATCTACTTTGTGAGTTGATTAGTTGTTACAACAACTTGTAAATCCTACTTCATCACCCTTTAAAAAACTTATTTGAACAATTCACAGTTTAGTGAGTACTGGTACAGGTACGTTCCTGTGAAGGTGCGACCATTTTTTTTCCTTCTTTTAGACGATATAAAATACATTGATTTTGTGAACTTTACTCTTGGAACTAACCAACTTATAAACATCTTCCTGAGGCTAAATTTCTGGTATTCAGAGAGTATATTTATAAAGGACAAATGCTTCTGTATTAGTCGTGAAGTTTACTCAAGAAGTTTGCTAAAACAAAAAAAAAGAAACAAAAAAAGAGAGAAACCTTATATATTAAGGCTTAGAATTCCAATATTTTTTTTATTCTGTTATACTCATATTTGTTGGTTTTATTGTGATATTTTAGACATTGTACTCCATGTTAGGATTTCTAATGATTCAGTATTTGTGTGTACTTATGACATTTTAAGGGAGCGACAAACTGCTTGTAATAGTACTGGAACAGTGATTATTTCAATTAAGTGCTGTGATAATCAGGATCATAACTGACTATAATAGCATACTTCCTGTAGACTCTTGGCTCTGGTGGTGCAGTCCTTTGCAGCTCTGCATCATTCTCCATTATCACCTCATCTAGAAAAGGCACAAAATGTCCGCAAAACACAGTGAACAAATGCATATCAAATTAAGATTGTTTAATTAAAGGGTGGTTGTGTTTTTATGAGATCAAACATGCTTTAATATTGAGGTCTCTATCAAAATAAGATCAAATTTCATTTCATTCATACATTCAACTGTTTATATCATTAAAATGTTTGAGTTTCAGCCTCATAAAGCTCCACCTGCTGCAGTCAGTGCACATCGCTCTGCTCTCTTGCCAGCCGAATACCTTAAATGTTCTGTAATCAGCCTCAGAAAACCACAGTGAGAGCTTTTCTTTTCCCTGGGTCAGTGGATTTAGACTAACCGCAGGATATAATCCCATTTTCCACTCACAGACGGTGCTGTGAACCCCGCTGAATTTCGTCCTCTAAGTAGTGGAGGCGCCATCGTGCCCTCCGAAGTCCGGCACTCAGCCAGGGCAGGGTGGGGGGTCCCGGCTCGAACCAACCAGGAACAGCAGGAGCAGGCCCACCAGGCTGTCTGAGAGAGTGGGAGAGAGGAGAGTGGGAGCAGTGTGGGGTCTGGATGATGAAAGAGAAGAAGAAGCTGTGGAGCTAAAGGAAAACACAATGTTTTTGCAGTAGTTTTTGCCTTTTCAGACCCTCCTCTTTGCACAGTGTTGTACACAGTATATGGAGAAAAAAGTATTGGGACACCTGTGTATAGATCATATACTGCCAACAATGTGAAACTTTACACTTCCTGTCTTCATCGTAGGTGTGGTCAGAACTGTTGAGAACTTTTTTTCCTCCAGTAATTAGTTGTTTTTTTTTATAATAATTATACAAAAATATAATATTATGATTAAAAAAAAAATGTTTTAAATTGAAAATTAGCTTTATTTTCTTTCATTTTTCTGCGTGTATTGGCATTTTCCCCAAGATTGCCATTTTTGTTCAGACAGGGCTCAGAAAAATATCAGATTTCTTACATCTTTGTGGCCAACAAATGCCATTTTAATGCCAGGATGTTTAGGGGATATGTTGGTTGAGAGAAAAATGGATCCAGTATTTACTTCTATGACTGTGTAGTGAAAGAACCATAATGTTATTAATGCATTTGAAGGACAGTGGTGTGACATGGAAACAATAAAGTGGACAAGAGAAGACCCTGAAGACTCAGTCCATTATCTATTTGAACTGTCTTTGATGAAACCAGGGGTACGTGTCAAACTCATTTTAATTCAGGGGCCACATACTGCCTAGTATGGTATAAAGTGGGCCGGACCAGGAAAATAATATAAATAATGGGATAATAGTGAAAAAAGTAAAATTCTGCAATGAAAACCTAGAACAAATATTAACCTGAACAATATTGAACCTTAGTTTATCATTTAAATATGTGAATCACAACTTACTGACCACAGTGGATCTACAAATATACAAAACCGGGAGAATATTATTAAAATTACACCTATTTTTATTAAGAGATTTCAGGGTTTGTTTTTTTGTTGTAAAACGCTAGTCTGTAAATGTATACATTTTTGCATAATGTATCTGTTTTATAGTAAAACAAAGAGGGGAAAAATAGCATTTTTCATTATTTATAGGTTATTCTGATAGTATTTGATTGGTTCTGACCCACTTTAGCTTGAATTGACCTAAAATGATTTGAACAACCTTGGTTGTTTATATTTTCAGTGTCATTTTTGCATTTCACAAATTCATCCCAGAGGCTGAACTGGACCCTTTGGCGGGCCTGATTTGGTCCCTGAACCGCGTGTTTGACATCTGTGGATTAAACCAAATAAAACATAATTGAGTGGAACCTTTCTATGTGCAGTTTGAATGTTCTCATCATGTCTACGTGTGTTCTCTATGGGTACTCCAGCTTCCTCCCACCATCCAAACACATGCACTGATAGGTTAATGGGTTAATCTAGATTGTCCATAGGTGTGAATGTGACAGTGACTGTTTGTCTCTATATGTTCAGACCTGTGATGAACTGGTGACATGTCCAGGGTGTACCCCACCTTCCCTATAAGTAACTGAGATAGGCTCCAGTGACCCCCGTGACCCTAGTGAGGATAAAGTGGATTCAAAAAATGAATGATTGAAAACATAATAGCAGAACTGTATATTCACCATATTGTGTTTTGTTATTTATCCCAGACTGGTGCAGTATCCACGACTGTCTGGGTCAGTGTGGGTCATCTGGTTCTATGATCACTGAAACTGTTTTTATTTATAAAGTAAAAACAACCTTTATATTCCAATTATTCAGTCTCTCCACCAGAATGCAAACAACATGTACCAAAGAGTTTGACTTGTATTAAATAATTTCAGGTCTTGCATAATGACTATTTCCATGACTAAATTATATATAGATCTAACAGACATCCTACTATTATGTAATGTCTGACCAGCTCAGCACAGGTAAATATAACTGCTTAGATGACACTTGAATAATGATAATAACACATGTATGAATGTGCTTTTAACCAACTGGATCAGAACATGAGCAGCTTTCACACAAATTTAAATAAATACACCTTTGCAGTGGGAAATTTTTATAACATTTTATGACTTTTGCTTTATTACTGAAATTAACCCTTAAAGACCCAAAGAGCTACCAGTGACCAAAAGCATCTGCTGATGTAAAATGTTTAATACCCCTTGATCCACTAATTATATTAATACATGTAAATAATTGGTGTAAAATACAGTTTATTGTCTTTTCATGGTCATCAGATATGACCCATGTGGATGTTCAGAGGCTTCATAGTGAACGTGAAAACACCGTCATCCTCTACAGCACTGATTCACCAGTAAAACCCATGAAGTTGGATCAATGATAGTGAATGGACAGACTGGGTTTATGTTCAGTTATTGATAGATTTGCTGAAAAAGTGCCATTTTCTTCTGTTTTCTAACTTTCTGATAGAATAACCCTCAACTTGAATCTGAGTTTTTATAAACTTCTACATGATCAGTGAGTTAAATATAGGAAAATGTCTGATTTTCACTTAAGAATGCAAAATACAAAGCATAATATTGGAAGAAATGGTGATAAATCACTTTTTAAAAAAGTTAAATGGAGAGGAAATATTAATTTGGGAACTGCCACAAAAGTACAACCTGATATTCATGGGTTAATATTAGACACTCTGCCTTAAATATGTCTAAAAATACATTATGTAAGTCTTCAATTCACAAATTTGCCCATAAGTCACTTGAAAGAGTGTGCAGAAAGTATCTTAATATACAGAGGGCTTATCAGGACACCTGGTATCCACCTCCATACATTGTACATGCACACAAACCACAGGCTTCCTGTCTTCTTTTAACAGGTGGACTTGGTGCAGCTTTAATCTGAGCTGGGAGCCTGATGTCTTTAGCAGCCTCGGCTCTGCTGCTCGTTTTATATAAACACTGGATGTTACGACCACCAGCCGGTATCGGGTTTAGTATCAAACCTGCTGAAGCTCACGTTCACTGCACCTCGGGGAGCTGTGGGTTGGGTGGGGCTGTCGGGCACAGGCGGTAACCTGAGTGGGCGTGGAGAATCAGGCTGCATGTTCAGGTGTGTTTAAATCGAGAGCCAAGTTATAACGATTCAGGTTTCCTAAATATCACTAAACTGTGGAGTTGTAACTGTTAAATTTGATCGACTTTGGACTCAGTTCATTGCATTTTGCTTCAGTGGTTTTGTGGAAGCAGCTTTAGATGTTTAGGTGTCAGTTTTAGGTGGGCGTACCCTGGGTATGCTTAATGATACCTGGGTTAGGCCCAAGCACCCCATAGGTCTTAAAGGGGAAAAAAACTAATCTGACAGAGAACTAAAAATATCAGACAAATATAGTAGAGTAAAAAAAACTAAGA
>JAPSES010073979.1:0-10762 GCA_029822895.1 Maxillicosta whitleyi
GGTCCACTCACTGTTCATGCACAGGTGGACCTTACAGACCCTGTAGACCACATTGGACCTGAGATTGTTGACTCACTATCCTCACTGTGACTATTGCTGTCACTGTCTTGTAATGTTTGCGGAAATTACTTAAGATGGTCACTTGTCCAATAAAGGGTTAAATTGTACAACGGCCATAAATTTACAACACTGTGTAAATGCCGTGCTCTGAGTCCCTTCTGCATTGTGTTTCCAGACATTGTGTTTATCGAAACCAATGAGTGCTTTGGCATGGGTCGCAGTGTTAAGATTTTCCATGGGAGCGCTGCCAAGCCTCAATGAGATGTTTGTGATGAATCGCGTTAGATGGAAAGTATATTAAACAGGGCTGAGCAGGGAGATTACCAGTAAAATGATGAGCGATGGAAAGGGCCGCGCATATGTACGGTATATTGTGAATACATGAGCCAGCGGTTGGGTTTGGTTTTGTCGTACATATACAGGCGTGCTCAAATTTATTGAAAAGCTGGGATGCCTGTTTAGACATGAGTTATCCCCAGAAATCTATAATCCTATCTATGCAAAGCCCTAAAGAGAAGCTGGAGAAGGGCAGGATTGTTGGTTTTACATCAGATCGGTGTGGCTCAGGTCCATCTTCCAACCCGCTGTTCCACCTGGCTGTTATAATACCTCTCTTTAATATGCTCACCCATGCATACAATAAACATGAAATTTTCTTAGCCAGCAGAAAGGAGGTGAGAAAGTTTTTTTTTTTTTTTAACCTCCAGGCTTAAAAACACAGCAGAGAAATAGTTTAAATGTCTGAGAGACGGGTGCTCCTGGAATTCAGAGGAGAAAGGTCCGTTAACTGCAGCAGCACGTACATGTATTACATAGGGAGGGGTCATATGTGTGTGTGTGTTAGTGTGTTAACATCTGTTTGGCAGATCTGGGGTGGGATTATGATGAAGGTCCATCACTAAATAATCTCTTTAACCTCTAAATATTTGGAAATTTTTGTGACAGAAGTTTTAAAGAGGGAAAAACACATGGGGTAAGTTTCTTAGTTCTGGCTTTTCACAGACTCGGATCTAGTTTTAAAGCAACTCTGCTGTCAGGGTAAAATACTGCCATTGTATGTACAGGGTGTCCACAAAGTGTCTTTACATTAGAAAAAAAATGTATGACAAAAGCAGTTGCTGAACTATGTTAATCAGATTTGGTCTATGTACTATGTTATTAGCATTTTGAATCACATTGCATTTGTCTGTTTCAGGTAGGGATGCGTGATTAATAGGTTTTAAATCAAAAAAATCCAGACCATTTTTAAAAAGGGGAAGTTGTCAAATCGATTCCATCTCTCTCATGCCTCCTCTTATCTGTGAGGGTGACCTTTCAGAGAAGTCCAATGACCACAGACCTTAAATCTATGATGGGCCAGCAGTAGTAATATTAGTGTAAGTCGTGGTTTCGTGCACAGATCCTCCAATTCGAAAATAACCACATGGGGATGACTCATCTTACACTGACCATGCACTGATCCATACCATACCATTTTCTTCCTATCCAGGTCCAGGTTGCAGGTGCAGCAGTGTAGCCCCGACAGCAGATGCCCGTCAATGACTTACACTGGTATAACTTCTGTGGGCCTATCACATGATACCATCACAGATTTTGAGGAAGGGAGCAGTGAAGTGCATTGTGGGCTGCTCATGAAAATGATGTGCTGACTTCTGTTTTACCCAAAAATCAAAATTGAAAATTGAGTTTAGAGGGAAAAAAATCTGGATTTTATCTTTGGCCAAAATCATGCAACCCTGATTTCAGGTACTGGTTCTGTTAAATAAACCTGTAAAAAAAAAAAAAAAAAAGGCTATTCTTCCAGAAATGGCACAATGTGTATCATGGTTTATTGAAACAAAATCAGATATGCAGACTCAGCAAAACTACAGGATTAAGTATGGAAGACATCCGGTGTCACATCCATCAGTTTGTGCATGCCATCAGAAATTTATGGAGACAGGGACACTGTTAGATAAAGGGAAGGGTGGACCATCAATCACTCAGACATCACTCCCCTGACTTTCTTTTTATGAGGTTATGCAAAAGATATCATGTATTGAACAAAGATATGGGACATCAACGACATGAAGCAAAAGGTCACTGATGCCATTGATGAGCCTATGATACAGCCAACATGGCAACAAATCCAGCACCATCTTGATATGCTTCATGTCACTAATGGTACCCATATTGAGGTGGATTAATTTTGTAATGATTCCTACAGATTTGTCTATTTTTTTGCTTTTGTAATGAATTTGTTAAGTTGTAAAGAGATTTCATGGACACCCTGTAATCTCTATAAACCACAGGTATGTATGATCTCAATATTGTTTACCTATAAATACAGTTCTTACATTTGTATATTGAGTCCATTGTCACTCATGTCGTCACACACCGATGCCCATATTCAATACGTAGGATGTCTCTATAGCATCAATTTTCAGTACACAGGATATCACATCTAAACCGACATCCTCAGACACTGGAATGGTAATATGAGGTCATGTTGGCAGCAAAAATCTTAGTAACAAAGCAAGAAACCAGTTGGGATGGTCAAGGTAGGTTGTACAGTGGACCCCCGGGTTATGGCATCCCTAGTTTACGTATTTTTCATGTTACGAAGTGGACTACGAAGTTTTTTCATCCCCTTGTTGCGGCATTTTTCCCGCCTTCCAGCATCAACAATTTCTCTTGCTCTTACAATTTCTCTTTCTCTTGGTGGTCATTGTGCGTGCGTATGACTGTGTGAGTCACTCACTTCACACCACGCTTATACTAAGATGCTGGTCTGCTATTGGTCGGCGTCACTAAGATGCTGTTATGCTATTGGCCGAAATACCTCCCACAATGCCTGAGAGAGATGCTGCCTCTCTCTCTCTCTTTGTTTATCGCTCGCTCAGTTCAGAATCTCGTGTGTGTTTTGAAAGACTTGATCTCATGTGATCTCGTAGCCATGGGTCCCAAGATTGCTAGTGATGTTAAAGGGAGAAGTAAGAAGATCACCATAGGTTTTTTATTGCCCACCATACGACGATTACAACGATCCCAACTCTGGAATGGATTAATGTCGTATGGCGGGGGTCCACTGTATACCAAAGTTTGTAGACATACACAAAGGACACAAACGATAATCTATGGCCTTGTTCTGTGTTTTTAGCACTTTCTCTCTGTCGTTTTAATTCTTCTCTGACCCTATTTTAAAATCTTACAGGGTTGTTTTTACACCCCCACTGTGCATCGAAAAATGTTGCTCCAAGGGTCACCATGTGTGGAAATGTGAAGCCCTGAGCAAGATGATCCAGCATCATCTTGTGATCAGATGGGAGTGAGAATGTGTGACGCTTTAGAACATCTAGCAGTGAAGATTCCACCAAGTAAAGTCCCCTAACCTTCTCATATGTTGGTTAAAAAAAAAAAAAAACTTTCAAAGCTTTCATTAGAATCTTTGGGCTGTCTTGGTTGGGCTTTTTTTTAGGAAATGAATAATAACTCAATAACTAACTTCAGAGCTACTGTAGAAAAAATGAAATGTAACAGTTTTTTAGTTTTCTAAAAACACAGTTATGAAAAGAATGCAACTAGATCCTATTGAATCCCCCTAAATTTTACACAGTGGACTTTTATCTGATCGTGGGGCCTTTGGCATTTTGAGAGAATGGGGTGCACCCTCTTGACTTAAGCTTTTTTAAAGTCAGGTTTTGGCAATACCAGCTCCTACAGAATATTACAGAAAGAAACCAGGGTTTGTTTTAACCCATGAAGACCAAAACATCCAGCAAGGACCAAAATCTTTCAGTGAAATAAAATGCTTAATAGCTGTTGAACCACTAATCAATTAATACATGTAGTAAATAACTGGTGTAAAATGCAGTTTCATGGTCATCAGATATGACCCATGTGGACGTTCAGAGGCACCATAGTGAACGTGAAAACACTTGCAACTTCTACAACATTGACTCACCAGTAAAACCCATGGAGTCTGATAAATGACAGTGGATAGAGAAGTTTATTTTATGTTCAGTTAATCATATACTTTACTGAAAATGTCAGTTTTTCTTCAGTTTTCTTTGTTTTTTGTATAATAATAGTATTTAATGTGAGCTCTCATTATCATCTACATTATCAGTAAATGCAATATACAAAAATATCAAATTTTCACTTAAAAATGTAAAATACAGACAATAATATTAGAACAAATGGTGATAATTACTTGGAAAGGTTAAAAATTGTGAAAAGTTATTTGCCACAAAAGTAGAACTTGGGCTTTATGGGTCAATGACTGCACGTGTACATTAGTTTAAACAGCCCAAACTTTTCCTAAACTTAGCCAAAACACCAGTGGTCAACCTGAAAGCCTAAGGGACTCAGGAGCTACTGTCTCTAAATCTGGCATGCGCCCACACCACCTCAAGCCTTTGAAAGAAATGCCAAAATGCAGAGGATGCTTCAATGACAAATTGTGTTAAGATTATACATATCTGAGGTTTGCAGAAACGGACAATGGCTACATTTTATTCTGTTTCAAAGATGGGTTTGTTTTACATCTTCAGTCAGAATCCAAATCCTCAGACTGGCCTTGGTCAGAGAGGGGTCTCCGCCAATGGCACCACGACCAGTAAAGGGGAAAAAAGATGACCGCAAACCACTTTACTCAGCACGTTTCACTGTTTCCAGGATTTTAACCCATTGACGTCTCACAGTGCTTCATACAAAGACAAACCCCTTTCTGTTTTGGGAATGTTTCCCCTTTATTCCGGAACAGCATCTGTGTAAACAAAATGGTGGGATCATTTGGTTCCACCTCTGTAACTCCTCTGGAGGTAGTAACAGAGTCGTAATAAAGGTGGAATCATGATTCTGGAACATTATATAAAAGGAACACCTCTTGTTCCGCAAATCAAGATGTGACTTGTTGGCTGGGGTGTCATAAAAGGGGTTAAACATGACAAATTTATGGGGCATTTTTGCAGGGAGCCCAATGGATATAGGTCACAAAGTGTGAAGATTTTGCCTAAGGTCTGCAGTAAAAGCGAGGCAGAGAAGCCCAGAGTTGGATGTTCGAAGTTAAGTTTTACTTTCGTTTTAAGCCTGTGACGGTTGTTAGGGCACTTATGAAATGCACCCCTATACCTCCAGTAATCAAACCATGTTCATAGATTTACAGAGACTTTATTTTCTGAAGAGCCCATAATGTTTACTTTTCGTAGCAGCGTCCCAGCATGTTGGTAATGTATTGCATGTGAAACCCTAAAGCCGGGGGGGTTTAAAATGTAGCGCGGGCTGTGTACAGTAAAATGTATCAACAGGATCAGAAAGATGTCAGATTGGGAAGACACTGAGATCTGCAAGCTCTTGTTGCTTCGGTTATTTGTGGAACATTTGTGGAACACTGACAGACTCTGGAGAGGTTAGCAATACCACTACACTTGGGTTTTTTTCCGACGCACAAGCTATACATCACATTATACGCTGCCCTGCGTCACCGCCTTTTTGATTGTAGAATACAGGTGTAAAGGTCCAGCCTGTCTCACCTCTGTTACTTATTGATTTGGCTGTGGAAATCAGTTAACAGTGGAAAAAAGGTGGGATCACCAACTCACCTTTTTTCCGGGATCTCTGTTTCAAAGTGGCTACACACTACAGATTTGCGATGACCAACATCTTTTAACAGTTTGTAAAAGTATGCTGCTTTTATTGGTAATTTTCCACTCCTAATTCAGCATTTATGAGCGAATCTGCCTCCGGGTCTGCCAGATTCTGTCATCTGCCAGGAGTATATCCCTTAGTGATCTCTCAAAACATCCAAAATTCATCAAAGCATCAACATAAATATAAAGATATAAAGACAGAAATTGAGATGCTATAAAAAAAAAATATTTGATGCAGATTTGTGTACAGCCCCTCGGTGCCCCTAGTGACATCACTGGTGTTTCAATTTCACCACTTCAGATGTAAAGTGTGGGCTTTTTGCTCCTAAATGGGCCACACCCACCCTAACCTCCAGCTGGTTGTAGAGCTCTATCTCCACTGTTAAACTCCACTTCTACCCCTGAGTCTCTGATTAGCATATCCTGCTGGCTCTTAATTATTACAGCCTGTATGTGATGTTTAATTTATGACATCAGCTAAAAAATAACAGAGTGCAGGACGGAGAACAGCGAGTCCAATGTGAGCCAAGAACAGGGGCTGCATGCCACATGTGAGTCCTAGGTGTGTGCGACTGAATTGTTGCTGCAGAGTTGAGTGTGCAGGCAGTTCAGGGGCAGCAGGGACAACAATCCAAGCTGTTCCTCAGCTGCCAACGGAGTCACTGGGGTCATTCAATAGCATACCAGTTATACAAACAGTAACATTCTCTTTAAAGTGGATGAAATGGCTGCAGCTGGCCATTTAGTTTGTATTTTGCATCAGATTCATTATTTGTTGTCAATAGTGTCATTCACGTATTAGTGCTCATCCTGTATGTACTTCTAAGGTGACACATAAACAAACAACTGTGGTGAGTTAAGGTTTGATGGACAAAAACAGAACTTTTTGACATGAAAAACTCTGCAAACAAAGAACCTTGTCTTCTCTCTAACTCTCCCCAAACCGCCAACAAAAGAGTCCCTTTCTTAAAGTCTAATCCAGCTTTCTCCCATTATTCAGCCAGAGAAAGTAAGAATTTTTCACATTTAACACACAAATTGTGTCCTTCCATCACATACTGTAAGAACTATGGACAGCTTCTATTTCACTGAGGTCGTAATACAGGCAGCCTGTGCTCCTCAGACAGTATTAGAATTTTAAGAAAGATTATTAAAAGGGAACACATTTGCATTATGAAAGTATCGGGAAGTAATATCAAATTTGAGCATCTCATTAAACACAATGTGAAAGGAAAAAATTTCACAACTAAAAAAAAAAAAAAAAAGTATTTTAGGCAAAACTGAAGAGTGCAGTGGTTGAATAAAATCTACAATTTTACAGAGTGAGGAAGCTTGTGTTTAGCATCACTTCACCTCCATATCCTCCACTTATGGTCCAGTGTGGTCACTTCCAGCTCTAAAAAGCCAACATTGCAGATGAAAACAGTGTTTTTTCAGATAAAACATATTTTTAATGCAAAAATCTGCATGTAACATGGTAAAAACTACACAAAATTATGCGCTACTATTTTCTTAAAATGTATAAAAAATTAATTTCTTTGTGTTTAAATTGGCAGGTTCCACATGTAACACCAGTAGACACAATGGGTTACACACGGAACCTGGAATGAGACTGAAAATCATGAAAAACACACATCTGGATTAGAAAAACAACCAGGAGAATCAAACTTAGCACAGTGTCTTTATTTATAGTGGTATATAAGACCATTTCAAACCATGTTTTCCAGATCAAATGCACTGACACCTACGTAACTTTTCCTGTTACAGTTTTGGTCCTAATATTTTATTCAAAATTAATTAATTTTGATATAGCTCAGAGCAACAGTATATATACATATATATATATAAATAGCATTTATCTGAGATCATCATTAGGTACATCCGGGGGAAATATGTCTAAATTTCTCTTTTATTATTGGATCTAAAAAGCTGGTAAAATACCAGATACCAAAATGAACCCATTTCATAGAAGCACCCAAATCAATTTTGCCTTGTTGCTGTGAAAATCATTTTTCTCCAGAAGAGAGTTTTGTTTTCTTCAAATTGTGATGCATTTTTCCATCAAAAGTATATTTTTTGTTTATGATAATCCACAAATGCCACATTTCAATAGAGTTCAACCACACCATAGTGGTAAAATTATGGTGAGGAGGAATGCTATGACACTGTGAAGGCTGTGACTATTGCTGCATCTATGATACTTACATGTAATTACTGTTTTCAGTTTATCTTACACGTAGATACATGTATCTGTCCCCATTAGATAAACCATAAATAATAAATACTGAAAATAGTTTGGGATTAGGGCACTACCATGGGAAATAAAAAATCTAATATGTGACAGAAATCATGTTGAGTGAAATATATTCACACAAGTAATGTAGAATATTAATGCTTAACCCCATAATGCCAAACATGCCATATTTGATACATTGATTTTGAAGCCCTCTTCATGATCAGTGTGATATTTTTTCTAGAAAAACCTAATGTATACAATTAGATACATGCAATACATGGGTAATCCACCATGGAGGAGGACATTTTTTCACCAGAGGCCTTTCCAGTTACACTACAAAACTGTCATTAATGAGGAAGGAGGCAGAACTTTGTCAGTTTTGTAATGGAATTACCAATTTGTTAGATGTGTTTGTGTTACATTATGTTTTTTTTTTGTAATTAATTTAAGCATTGAGACCCGATGTATCAAATATGACACAACTCATACATGGAAACTGATATTTAAAAAAAAATAAATAAATAAATGGGGTTGTTAAGAGAGAGCTCCAGTTTTAATGAACTGGAATTTTCTGTCAGTGATTTAATAGCTAAAGGATTTACAGGGTTAAATATCAGTAACATGAATTGTCACTGAATAACGTTATTCTGATGTAAATTTGAGGTACAAAATGAACAAAACGTAACGGAGTACGAAGTAAATGAGTAGGACAGGGGTCTGAAGAATGATTTAAAAAGTGCCTCCTACTGAACACCTTTAAGACTGAAGAAAAGGTGGTGGATTTAATAACGTCTAAACCCCGTCTTCAGGGAGAGAACATTTGTGTGGTCGACGGTAAGCTTATGCCAACATACAAGTATCTTGACAAGACGGACTGGTCCCTGAACACGGATGCACTCCATCGAAAGGGTCGGACTCAGCTGTTTTTCAAGGCAGCTTAACTCTCTGACGTCTGCACATGTTTTACCAGTCAGTCGTAGTCAGTGGGTGTTTCAGTCTGGTCTGCTGAACAGGCAGCGTCCAAAAAAAAAAAAAAAGAAAAGAAAAAGACAGAAAAAATGATGTAAAACGGACAGAAAAACTGGTGGAGAAATATCAGTGTTTGAGGAGAAACTGGACTCACCGGGGATTGTGGTGAGAGATGCAGACTGAGTAAGGTGGAAGACATCTTGTCCAATCTGAGTCAATCGAAATCCCACTGTAACAAATGAGAGAAGCAGCTGGAGTGGGTGACTCACCTTATCGAGAGTAGGACTGAATGTTACAGAAGATCCTCATCCCCACTGTCAGCACACTCTGTAAGATCTTATTTATTTTATGTTTTATTTTTTATTTTAGTTTGATGTGTTTTTTTTTTTTTTTTTTTTTTTCAAATTGTACCCTTACATCATACACTGTAATAAATAATGAACAGCTTCTGTTTCATTGAGGATATAATAAAGGCTACACATCTGTATTGTGAAAGTGTCTGTTTTTAATGAAACATTCAAATTTGATATTACCCATTCATTTCCAATGTGAAACAAAAGAAACTTTCACAACTATTAAAAAAAGTCTTTTTAGGCAATAGTGTATAAAATAGGTTTATATGCAGTGGTTGATGATGTTTGCCATTTTAGAGTGATTTGTTGTTTTTTGTTTATTTTTTCATTTTATTGGACTGCTGGAGACATGAATTTCCAGCTGTTGATAAATAAAGTTTATCCATATTTCTATGTTTTCATGTTAAAACCCCCAAATTGTACCCTTACATCACATACGGTAAGAAATAATGAACAGCTTCTATTTCCACTGAGGTCATAATTCAAGCATCCTGTGCTCCTCATACAGTCCATTAGAATCCTAAAAAACACTTATTTAAAGTCAACACACTGTATCGGGAAAGTCTCTGGAAATTAATATGTAATTTTAAGTCTGAGTGTCTCATTAAATAAAGTGTGAATGAAAAGAAACTTTCACAACTATTAAAAAAAAGTCCCTGAAGGCAATAATGTGTAAAATAACTATTAGTGCTGTCAAACAATTCCAACTTTCAATCAAATTAATCACAGGGCTGCTGTGGATTGATTTCAAATAGGATTAAATGTTAATTTTAAATTATTAATTGGGTTTAATTTTGCATGAACAAACAGACTCAAGAAACAAGGGAATATATATGCACTTATTGTGTTCATTAAACACTATCATTTTCAACAAAACAACTTGAAACAACTGTTCTGTCTTGGTTTTTTTTTTGTCCTCATACTTCCATCCACAGGCCAATGTGATGTTAAGTGTCTTCCATCTTTATGGGTTGGTTCTGTAGTACCACATAAACTGCCCATTTGTTCATGTGTAACTCTTCTTGGACAAACTGCCTGAAATGCATTTACCAGAGATGTTCGGAGTCATTCTGCGCTACAGATGGGTTAATTGCGTTAAAATTTGTAATCAGATTAATCATGATGATACATTAATTTGCATTAACGTGTTAATTCTGACAGCCCTAAACTTTATATGCAGTGGGTGAGACCATTTGAGTGTCAGAGTGATGGTATGTTTTTATTACCTCTGCCAAGGAGGTTATGTTTTTGCTGGCGTTTGTTTGTCTGTCTGTCTCTGTGCAACATAACTCAAAAAGGACAGATTTTGATTACATTTTCAGGATTTATTGGCAATGGCACGAGGAAGAAATGATTAACTTCTGGGGTGATCCCAAAGAAATCCTGGATTCTGGATCACTTTGAAATTTTCATTAACATTGGGGTCAATGGGGCCACAATGTAGTTTCTCAGTATCTCGGTTAATTATTGACCAAACCTAATGAAATTTTCAGGAAATGTTCGCTCTGAGACAA
>JAPSES010073980.1:0-10762 GCA_029822895.1 Maxillicosta whitleyi
GTGGATTGAACAGATTGGTGTCAATATTGTGTGTGTGATTTTTCATGCAAGATTTAGATGAAAAGTAAAAAAAAAAATATTTAGACAAAAAGATGTTAATATAATGTAACAAGTAACGCCATCGATTTCTGAAATGGAAGGAGTAGAAAGTACAGATAACTGCAACAAAATGTAGTGAAATAAAAGTAAAAGTATGCATTTTTATTTTTACTTAAGTAAAAATACAAAAAAAACTATTTAAGTACAGTAATGAAGTAAAAATACTTTGTTACATTCCACCACTGGTACTGAGGTCTGACCGTCTTCTACCAATGAGACACACGGACATGCATCCAGATGGACGGAACTGTCAGTGGTTATTGGTTTGTTTCTAATGAAACAACCAAGATGATGCAATGAATTATGTATACTGACTGAAATGTTTACGATTTCACATGAGCAGCTCAAAACAAGTGTAAAAGTGTAAATTAAAAAAAAAATGAAATTATGCATTTCTCTGTGGTCTACATAAGGGCGAAGTTAAGGGAAGGTTAACATCTGGTACAAACAAATAAATAAATAAATAACAATAATCAACACCAAACTTATATTTTTGAGTAGGTAATTACTTAGTTTCAGGAAAATATATTTTGAAATGAGAAAAAAATCTGTGTGTGAATGAGTCTGAATTTTTGGAAAGTGACGAAGTTTTCTGCCGTCATTTTGGATTTATTTTAATAACTCTCATAAATAACCTACATTTATCACAATTACATTGATATTTGACTTTTTATTATTTATGTCATAGTTTAAACACTTTTGCATCTTGCTTTTATGCTGTTTTTTTTCTGAGTCAACTTTGCATGCATCATAAATCTTAAGAAACACTGAAATTTTATATTTTTTGCTATTTTTTGCTCACATTGTTTCCTTTTGTGTTCTATGGTTTTTGTATTTGTTTATTCTCTAAATTTTGTTGTTTTGCCTCTTTCCATTTTCTTTTTTAGCGGGGTTTCTCCTCCATTTTTACTTGTGAAAACAAATAAATAAATAAACAAACACATTATACATAAAAATGAAATGCGTATAATATATATTAAACATCCATTCTCAGGTTAATTTATGTGTCATACCTATTTTCTGCAGCTCAGTTAATCCATCTGGAACAAAGAGTAAGGATCAAAATTACTTGTTTTCAAAGAATGCATCTATAAAAATAAGACAATAATAATAAATGCTGTCAATAATCTCTTACCTTGCTTAACTTCTTTTTCCTCTTTCTCTGCAGACTCCAGAGACGCACATAATCCTGAACAGTCACACATAAAAAAAAAAAAATAATAATAATAAACAAATAGATGTACTATATTGTGAATAATGGTGATCCCAATCTCCAACTTCTGTTTGTTTTTAACATAAACTGAATAAATGCTTGATCTTACCGCTGTGAAAAGCCGCCACAGCAACGAATAGAAACACTGGCACTACAAATCTCATCTTGTCAACCTGGTGTTTTAGTGGAAGATGTCGGGTCAGAGTTTGCTTTGTTGCCGTCGGTTTGCAGCCTCTTATACTTTCAGTCATATCACATGTCATGCATTGACAGGCGGCTCTGGTACCATTGTCCCCCCCCTACCTGACAGGACAGCTGGGTGCAACATCACCACACAGACACATCCTTATTCAGCCGCTCAATAGCCCCCATTGTAGACGCCTCAGTCACACGGGCCTTTATTTTGGATGTCAGTGTGTCTGTCTTTTTTGTTTTCTTTTTTTTTTTTAAAGAGACGTCAGGCATCCGAGCTGGAAATTTTGTTTATTTCCTTTTGGAACTGCATATGATTTGCAAATGTGACTTCACCACACACTGCCCACTGTGACACAAACACGCAATCGGCCTTAAATTACAGAAAATTTTCAGAAAATGAAAACACAGATCTGAACTTTACACGCTGATATTTATAAAATGGGGGTTTTGCAAAATGAAACCAGTCAAAACAGAAATATTAAAATCATTACTGAACTGAAATGTCTATAGGACTGCAGTTTGTCTTAAGAAGTCACTTAAACGTAATTTATAAGAATTTTAATGAGTGAAACAACAAAATAAAGGAACAGAGCAGACATAATCAGATCACTTTATTGTGATTGTAAACTGCGTCATCACTTACAACATGGTTTGGGGTGTTTCAGTGTTATTGAACATTGAATTAAATGTCTATTTTCTAAAATATTTCTACCAAGTAGAAGAGGTTCAGCTCAATACTCCACTTGTTCTTAGTTTTTGCAGGGGTTTTAGTGTCAAACTATATTTTTCAATTAAAGTGCATTATTATTTTGCTACTATAATTTTAACAAACCTAAAAAAAAAAAAAAGATACAGCTTTAAAATGCTTTAGAAATAAGTCAAGTAGGTAAAGCACATTGAAGTGGTTTAGGTAAGGAACAATTTGGTAAAAAACATGACATCTGACAATGCCCAGATCAGATAAATCACATGTCGGGTGCCTTAGAGCAGAGTTTTGTGCTTCGACAAAATACAGAAATGCATTAAACTCATATTCATTTGGTCCTGGATGTGATTTTCACTTAATAAAAAAATAACAAATTATTCTCAGCTCATCATTTTTAAAGACAAAAGCCAAATACTTTGATGTAATTACTCAAGGCACATAAGATTTCAACAGCTAAACCGTGTTAGTTATTAGTTTATGGTGAATAGACTCTAAACATAAATAATCAGATAAATACATACTTTTGGTAAGTGACATCAAAATTTAGAGATGTTCCAAAAAAAAAAAAAAAATCATCTACAACACCTGAATAAATGCAAAATTTGGGCCAAATGGTGGCAACACTGGTTGATTTGACTGATTTCCTTAATTTAAACAGTACCATTTTCACAACAGCAGAAATGCACATACAAAAATCCCCTAAAATTACATAATATACATGCACAAAGAGGAAAAGAAAGAGGAAGAGTTACTCAACTACCCTGTGGTACAGCTCATAGTTCACAGTGATTCTCAGGTACAGTACTGTACTATGTTACTCCACTTCAAAGTGTAATTTGTGCTATTCTTGCTGCCCTTTACTGTTACTACAGATGTGGTTTCATCACTGTCAAATTATGAATTATTAGTTGGTTTAATACAACACTGGTCTTATTATGACATTTAATTTGTAGTGTTTCTGTGACCTGGGTCATCTCTGAAAGCAAGAAATTCAAGTCAACATTGAGCCACAGGTTGGTCCAACTTATTTGAAACTGAAAATAAAGCACAAACTGTTGTTACTGAAGTAACCGCAGATGTGTGTGTGTTCGTCATTTTCCACGGAATGAGGAATTAATACTAACACTTAAAATTACAATAGACACATTGACCATTAGCTAGTTGTTTATAGCATTAGTAGCACAATGGCTCTTTGACAGACACTAGAAAGCATTTTCTAAAGACATTATTCTTCAGCTACTGGTCTCGTGATTAATACTTTCCCATCAATAACCTCCTAATTACTGCTTGTGGAAGTTGTTGTAAGTGGCAAACTGCTTTAATATACTTTTCTCAGTATATTAAGACCTTAGAATGTGGCAATAAAGCCAACAGAATTAAGGTGATAATTTACAACAGTTTCCTTATTTACTATCATTAAACAGTAATTACTAGTTAATGGTCGAGTAGTAGGACATGGTATTGTAGAAGAATGCATAGATGAGAGTTCTTTCATGTCTCACAAAAAGCATTATGGTGAAAAGCAACTAATTAATGGTAAATATGTGTAATTTAATTTAATGTGAAATGTTTCTTGTCTGATGGGGCATACTGGTTGCTTGCTGGTTAAAACACATACCCTGTAATTACTATTAATTACATTTGATTCCAGCAGACACTGATGTTTAGATTCACGTTTCTCTTTGCCTCTATGGTTTACGTCCTCCCAAAAATAAGACAATAAATACATTAACCAGTACTCTGTGTGATGATATACCTGTGTTCAAAGATGTTATCTATAACCAAAACTTTTACAATAAAATCCAAGTTGTGCTGTATTTTAAAGGTTCAGTGTGTGACATTTAGGGGGATTTAGAAAGATTTATTTGCAGGAAGTGAATATAACATTCATAAAATGTTTTCACTACAGTATGACTCAAAATAAAAGTTGTGTTATTTTAGCTAAGATCGAGCAGTGTATTTACAAAAGAGGTGTCACCAGATTGGAACAGACCTCATGTTTTGTCTATTTTACAGTGGGTGACATCCAGACTGGTTGCCATCATGTGCTATGTTACAGTTAATATCTATCCAACTAGAAACCTTAGGACAAACAAAATAACCATGGGCTTTAATAAGGACCCTACTGTGTTTTTGTAGAAACCATAAGTGAGAAGTATCGAGGTAATCAGTTGGTTGTAATCTGCAAATTCACCTTTAGATGTTACTAAATTTCACACACTGAACCTTTAAGATTATAGAGGTCAGAGCACCACAGATATCTGAAACCCTGATGTGTTTTTATAGTGCAGTACAGGTGAGTGAAGGTACACACTTCATTGATTAGAACGTATTGCTTTTAAATTTAGGCGTTTTTCTGTCCTCAGAGTTCCCCTCGTAGTCGCGTGTGCAGGTCCTCTTGGTCGATCTTGCTGGTCTGACCGTGCCAGCGGTGGTGAGCCAGCAGGGCTAAGTTCCTGGCAGAGATGGCGCTCATTTCCATGGCACTTGCCGCCCACTCTACAGCGTTGAGGTAGTACAGTCGGTTATGCAGAATGAAGGGTGGAGTCTTTCGTTGTGGTGGGTTATAGGTAGGGTAAGCCAGCCACGGGGTCTCTGACACTGAGTCCCAGGACAGGAACATGTTCTGTAGTTGCTCCTGGGTCAGCGGCTCAGGGGAAAACACTTTCCAGACTTTAGTTTGACTTGCGGGGCCTGGTTTGTAACCGGGGGGAATGTGCACAGGGTCCAGGGAGCTCAGGCTGTTGATGATGGAGTCCTTTGAAGCTGTGGTCAGCACATCAGACACTGTGAAGTCTGAGGCGAGCTCTGTAGTCCCGAGGTAGGACATGTTTAGCAAACCGTGGACCAGAGTAGCAACGGTCTGGTGGTACCGGCCGGGGTAGTGAGATGGGATGGGAGGGGAGAAACTTGAGAAGGTGATGTCAGACTTACCCTGATGCAGTGGAGTTGCTATTACAACAATGTCATACAGAGAATGTGCAGATCCTGACTCTCCCACATAATTAACCTCGTAGTAGCTGGCTGTAGAGCCTGGAGAAGACAAAGGTACATATGAAACACAAACAGAAAAATGTGTTAACATGGAGCTGACAAAACATTGCTGATAGAAAATTAATAGTTCTGATAGAAAGGTATAATAGTTTTAACATTTTGATTCAGTTCGACATTGTTTCTCATAAAGCTGGAATAAAATATTTTTGTTGTAATTAAAAGTAATTAGTATCATGTGTAACTGAGAAGTAACAAATGTGACTATATATATATACACATATTTTTTTTTTTACCTGTTTTTGCAGGTCGGACTTTAACTGAAATGGAGGTGACTCTGGCTGGAATCAGCTCACTTTTACTGTGGTACAGAAGTCCAGAGCACACCCTCTTATTTCCTCCATCTACTGCCCAGAGTCCTGAGTCTGCCCCCGCTAAAGATACTGCCCCTGTAGAAGAAGACAATTTATTTTACATTTCAAACTTTACAAACATCACTATTGCATCATTGTATGTTTGATAAATAAATTCAAACTCTTACACGTGGAACATACCAACAAAGCCATTGATCCGCACACTTTGACCATAGTTGACACGAGTGATAGGTTCAACAACATTATTGATGAAGACCTGTGAAAATCCATCCCCTATCATCGTTTCCTCCAAGGTTTGGTTGACTAAGGTAAGAAAACTATCACCACCCATAGCATGCAAAAGTTTCTCCACACTGGAGAATGAGTAACCATACTGCTGGTACTGGTAGATCCTGTGAAAAAAATATTTACACAATCACTGAGAAACTTCAGTCAATGAGCTTTAACTGTAAATGGGTAAGATCTGTTACATTTTGCTGTTCTCACCTCATAAATTTATCCAAAATACTTTCCACCCACATCTGCATTCGAAGAAAGTTGAACCCGTATCGCCAGAGCAGACGCAAGAAATTTACAATAAACCAGTCACTTTCCTCAAATGTGAGCTCTTTTCCATCAAAAATGGCCATTTTAGATGAGACATCCTTCCTTGGAGAAATACCTGGAAACACATAAAGCACAAACTAGATTAAACTTTTAAATAATTAAAAATGGTATTGTTCAGTTTATATTTGTATTGTAACATAAACAGACATGTTATTACAAAAATGGTGACATTACCTAATTTATCAATGAAGTGCTTCATGTGTAGGTTCAGAGGGTGGATAATGGCGCCTCCTGTTTCGTACTCATAGTCGCCAATCCTCACTGTCGCTAGTCTTCCACCAATATCATTGGGTTCAAATATGTCGATCTTGACCCCAGGTCCAAACTCCTGCCTCAGGTAATACGCTGCCGCTGTGCCACCGATTCCTGCTCCAACTACAGCTTTAGAAACACAAAGAGAACCAGAGTCAACCAAACCTGTAACAGGCTCAGACAGAGTCGTTCTCAGTCGTCCTGTCCAGTCCTTTGGTATTTACTGTGTGTGAATACTGTATAGAACACAAGCCTATATTACAAATCTAGTGTTTTTCTTTCCCATTCAACAGGGAGTAAGAGAAGTGATGAATGGAAGAGATGGCTGATGGGAGGAGGCACAAGAGAAACATCCCGGGACACTGGACACAAACAGTTATTTACTAAGTAATAATTTAATAAATAAGGCCTGTTAGAGCATAAATTAATATTTTAGGTTGTTTCACATTCGATTTATGCAAGTTAACCTTAATACATGTTAGTTTTAGTCGCTGTTCATCTACAATTTGGAACAAACTGTGGGATGATTTTAAACTCTTTATTTTAATTGCTATGATATATCCCCTTGTCCCATTTTACTTCAATCTGTTGTTGAGTTGATTAATTTCATTTGTGTTACACATGCCCCCTGTTGGTGACTCTCTGCCCCTGCTTTATTTATTGTAACATGCTGCTTCAATGTCCATAAAGCAGCTGATTAGATCCACTGAGGTGATGATTGAAGGCAGGGAACAAGAGTTGAGAGAGGAGAGAAGAGCAGGAGCTTCTTACATAAAAGACACATTTCTATTTTATTAATCATTATTACTTTATGCTCTATTTTACCTTTCACTTTTTATGCCTGGCTTGTGATACTTTTATGTCTCATGTAAAGCACTTTGAATTGTCCTGCACATGATATGTGCTATACAAATAAACTTGCCTTGGAGTTAAAGGTTGCCAATGGTCCCATGTTTATTTTTGGTTCTTAGGTAGGTTTTGACCTTTTGGTTAAGTTAGGGGACAGAGCTGGATAAGGACAGCCCACTGTGTGGCTTGGTCCAATACTCTTCCCACCTTATGTTACTTTGACCAGGGCCTCCAACCCCCTTTTATTCAGCTATTTTTGTGAATATGTTTGACTAAAGTCACTTTCATTGTAATTTTCACTTGTGGCATCTTTATATGTTGGCTGTGCCTTAAATTATTTTCCCGTTGAGACTGTAAAGATTTGCATTTCATGTATTAATTATCCTTTTCATTTCATTATTATTATTTTTTAAAAACTTTTTTATGTTGAAAGTCAGGCTTTAATAAATTTGCTGATTTTTTAAAAATGTACACTGAATTAAATGAATGAAAACACTGGTTTCTCTGCGAAGACAAAGTTTTTAAAGTGACATCTTAAAACACAAGGCTAAGGTCCTAAGTCAGAATTGGGTATAAATGTGTCAATATTATCATAAAGCATTAATCAGAGGATGTGGCTGGAATCATGATTGAAAAACAAGTACATCTATTGAGGGACTCTTACAGAACCAAACATGTGTGGCTCAGCTATTCATAGACGCTTCAAAACAGTAGTTTGTTTTTAGGTTAATAGACCCCAGAAGGGAAAAGCCTAAAGGAATCATCATTATTATAATTATAATATCGTATGAAGAACTCAACATATTCTCCCATGAACACATTGGATTTACATTTCAAGGACTACATCTGATCTATATTTTGAACTTAACTCCAATGGTTTTTCTTCTTGCATTTTTAAGTGATGTTGATTCCAAGTATTATGAGATGAACTTACCTATCTTTTTTGGTTGCTCTTTCAACTCTGGAGCTGACGCTAAACTTCTTCTCCCAGTCTGCCAAAGCCCCAGTAACAGCAGAGCTCTCAGTGACAGGGATCGTAGACTCATTGTGGACGTCTATAGCTATGGAACAAAAAGCATCTGTGCAGGTGGAATAAATGCAAAGTTCAGAGAGTAAATAATTACTGCATAATAATCGAATGGTCAAAGGGTACACTGGATCTCAGTCATAAATGAAAACAAAGCATATCAGTGCACGACTAGGTACAACTAAAACACTGTAATTATAATTACAGTTATGCCAGTAAATAAATAAAAACTTTATAATGACAACATTCAGGGTGACTCACTCTTTCAGAAGTGACTGAGGAAGAGCTGTGGAGTTTCACTGTTAAATAACTTTAAACTTCACTCAAATGTCCACTGCGACCACCACTATAGAAAATATAAATGTTAACAGACGCCACAATTACAACTAAAGAAACAAAAACTGACTAAACTGTTCGAAAGTTGTTGAATCACGTCGTCGCTCAACGTACAGCTTTACTTCCGCGAAGGACGTGCCAAGTTCTTCTTCTCTTGTTTATTTGATGGTTGGCAAACAGTCTATTGGCGGACTATCGCCACCTACTGAAATGGAACAGGAATAGGACCAGGTCTTCTCTAATATAATTGTAATATTAGGATATACATGTAGCTCCATAATCGATTTAAATTTAATCAATTCTTCACGTTTCATACCGGATTTTCCGGTTTGCGTTTAAACATTGCTTTTCTGTTGGTACAGAGAACATGGATAATTACATGTTCTTCTGTTTCTTGTCTCATACACATGTACCAATTATAACTAAATTGTATGATCCTGATGTCTACATTTTTTAGTCCTGACATTTTTCTTTTGGTTTAATTTTGTTTTGATCATTCTACCTACTTTCTTGTGGTATTATTTATTTTTTGACATTGTGACAATCAAGTTTCACAATAAAAGCCGCATTTAACAGATCAACTGGACTTAATGCAGCCATTTTGCAGCAAATATTTTTGCATTAAGTCTATGTAACTAGATAGATTTTCTGGATTAAATAAAATCTTTTATTTATTTATTTATTTTTAAGAGCAAGATGATATTTCTTAACTAAACAAAAATAATAACATTCATGTTATTAAAAATGTCACTGGTGACATTTAATGAAAGTAAACTGAAATGCATGAGTTGTTGAGATGTTGTGCATGGTATTTTTGGGGTGCTTTTGTGTATGCGTGTGTATGTGTGTGTGTGTGTGCTCTGCTGTTGCATGTCCTAACTGAATAGAAATGAATGAATGAATGAAATTGGGAATTACTTCACTTTCATTTGCCCACAAAAGTCTTTTGAATCTTAATTATTAAACCTTTTCTCTTTTACATCACTGTGCGGTCAGACTGTGTTGATAGGGTGTGTGATTTGTTTTCAAACTAATACTATTATATATAATACTAGCATATTATTATTATTATTATTATTATTATTATTATTATTATTATTATTATTATTATTATTATTATTATTATTATTATTAACACTAGTGGCCACTATTGTGTTAGGGTGCTTTATTTTGAAAGTTCAACACGGAAAAGGAATATTTCCTAAAACCTAATCCGGAAATGAACCGGAAGTCACGCAATCGTCTCGTCTTGAACCATGCTTGAATGGAGGTGACCTTACTTATTCACAGATATTCAAGTAAAAACATCTGAGGCAGAGTGGTCGTGGGTGCAGCAGGTACGTGGCTCTAGTCCCGCCGTGTTTAATGTGGAAGTTGTGTTAAATCTGTGTGAAGAAGAGCAGAAATGGCTGAGGGTCATCAGGCACGCGTTCAGGCTGTGGTAGAAGAAATGGTCCAAAGTCTGGAGAGCGACCACATACGAAAAATGCAGGTAGGTCCGCACTGTGGGAGCAAGCAGACAGTATCCACCAGTGTTTTGACGTGATAATGTTTTGTGTCCTCAGGGTCGTATGTTCAGGTGCAGTGCTGAGTGCTGTGACCGCTCCTCAGACTCTATGACCCAGGTGCATCAGTGCATCGAGAGGTGTCACAACCCTTTGGCTCAGGCCCAGGGACTGGTCACCTCAGAACTGGAGAAGTTTCAGGTGAGGACAAAGCGAACACTGCTCACTGTGTGCCATTTTTGGGAGACAAATAAAGAACTTTTAAAAGCTCAGCATATACCGACCACAGTCCCTGATGATAAACTTTATTCCTGCCTGTAAATCCAAGCCAAAAATAAACAGCACAACAAGTAAATAAAACGCAGATAACAAATCAAACTTCATTTCTTATGTGCTGTGGTTGAGAATTAAAGGAGTCATGACCCCCCCCCCCAAAAAAAAAAAATTAGATCCAACCAATATAACCCCCCCAATATAATCACATCATTCCGATTAATAAATGTATGAATTATTTTGCATGAATAATTTATTAATTTTTTTTCCTTATTCATTTTATTTACCATAAAAATCGGAGCATCTCTGATCATCTGGTAATGTAATGTGTGTACA
>JAPSES010073981.1:0-10762 GCA_029822895.1 Maxillicosta whitleyi
TAAAGTGCTTATAAACCACAGCCGCAGGGCTCTATTTTCCACCTAGAGTTCGTCACTAATGGTTACACATCTCCCTTTGCCCCCTCAAAATTGCAATGTTTACATTCTCCGGATAGACTGTTTTTTTCCACCTGAGGTCATGTGACTTCGGACCGGCCAAAACAACAGCAGATCATCCAGCATGGCGGACGCCGGGGAATCGAAAAAGCGTAAAAAAACAAGTTTTTTGTCATCATCAGTCAAGAAACACGTCAAAATTGCATGAGAAAAAGCAAGAGGAGCTGCTCGCGTTTATATTAAGGGGCAAATCTAAAAAAAACTAGGTCATGATGAATACTCTGCAATTTCCGTGAGGTGTTCGATCAATTTCCGTGAGGTGTTCGATCAAAACAAACACGTGAAGCTCCAATCCGTGAATTTAGCGTCATCAAAACTTGGGTCAACTGTTGAAAATGATCAGATTGATACTAGTCTTTCTATAGGAATTGATACGAAGGCTTTCTAAATTTCCGACATTTTGAATTTACTACCCTATACATCTCTTTTATGCAATCATTTTTGTGTGATATTCGATGCAGGCGTGTTAGCGTGTTCCGAGAATATTTCTACAATGTTGGCAAAATGCTAGTATAGATGTATCTGTAGATTCTCCAAGTGTGTGAAATGTTACAGGACGGTTGAACAGCATTCATCCTGAAGGACCCTCATGTGGTGTTTAATAATAGTGTAAAGAGTGCTCTCTAAAACCGCGGCTCCAAAATGACTCGGGTTAGTGAGTCAAAAACGAGCTGAAAAGTCCAGTAGAGATCAAGTACCTGTGAAGGTCAAAGCACATCTGTTATCAAAAAGAACCACAGCTGTGGAGTCGGGAAAAAATAAATCCAACACTGTATAAAATACAAAGTCTATCATTTTCACCGTCCCGTGTCTCAGCTGTGCTTTACATGTGTGGCTGAAATATTTTCTTTGTTGGGAATCTACTAACGCAAATTTTACACTTTTGAGCAGGAAATAGAGGCAATAAATGTGATAAATAAATAAATAAATGTGATATAAAATGAATAAAAGTGGTGCCAGGCATAATAAACCTCGCACCCTTTCACGTATTAACATTTTAGGATAAATTGTTTTTATTACTTAGTAGATAATGTTTTATTTTACGATTTGTTTGTTTAATCTGTTTTATTTTAATAATATTAGTTGTAACCACGATACATTTTACCTGTTTTACTTTAAACTTTTCAATAGTATGTTAAGCTTGTTGAGATAGAAAACTGTATCCATGCATAGAAATGAAGTATTATCTTTTTCTTTAGACCCACATATATTGTCAAACATTTAATCCAAAGCAGTTTACAAGGTATAGCGTAAAGGGCCTTGCTCAAGGGCCCACCTGGGACTCAAACTGGCAACTTTCCGCACCAAAGTCAGTGGTGTAAACCACTACGCTATCCAGAAATAAATGCACTGTTGGCGTAAGTTTATTTAGAGTTGAGCTCCCCCGCCTGCCTGATCTAAACTGCTAATTATTTGGTTCTTACCAGGATTAAAAAAACAAACACTTAGACTTAGAAGTGTCAGATAATTTATCTTGCTTTAAGAGTTAATTTCTTATTATTTCGTATTCGTATCATCTGCAGACATGTTTATTTCTAGATTTAACAATCTAAATACAAGAAATCTTCAAATTATCTTGCTGCATGGGCATATATTTCACCAGTTTTGATTATCTTTTTCATCACATTTAGTGTTTTTATTTTGTTTTTAGACACCCTTTTTTTTTTGCAGTGCAGAGAAGATAACGCTAATTTAAACACCGATCCATTTGTAGAGGTGAACCTGCACAAACGGAGAATAAATGTAGAATTCATTGGGTGATCGGGGCTCTTGAGTCGTCAGCACTGAGTATCTACTTTACTTGTGATCAGAATAAATTCTGTTTACTTTGAGGCAGAGACAAATCCAAACTCATTCTTGGAGCTTCTGGTAAAAGATAGGGGTGTGTTCAAAATATCGATATGGGGATATATCGTCATGGGCCTCTTCGTGATACACGTATCGATCCAGAGGCGTCAGTATCGATATTTCACATGCAACAAATATTTAGTTTATCAAGTTTGTGAGACGGCATCTGACTTTACATGTTTGTTTATCAAAGCCATCTTTATTTGTGCACTACAGCCAAGTTCATAATGCAGTGTTTTACATGAAATACAGTGGAATTGTAGTGGAAAATAAAAAATAACTTTGGGTATACATGTGTCTGTTTTCTGTAAAATGTAAAAAAAAAAAAAAATTAGGCCTAAAATATCAGGATGCATATCGCATTGAATACGATGGACTGGAATGCACATGATATTTCGATATGTATCATATCGTGACCCCTGTATAGGTATATGTATCGTATCGAGGTTGTTAGCGATACCCACCCCTAGTAAAAGAACACATTTACAAGCTTATTTTGGCATCAATAAAGCTATTGTCATCCTGTCTTATGTTTATGCATAAGTTTACAAACCCAAGCAGAATTTATGATTCTATATCCTTTTTTCACAGGATGTAGTAAAACCTAAAAATATGTCCAAACTTTGGGCCAATTATCTAAAATGTGCAGTTGATCTTTGTATTAACGAACACAAGTGGCTGAATGAGATAGAGCAGCATGGAGGGGTGGGGCTTAAGTGGCTCATGTGCATTTAAAGGGCCAGCGCTCAAAACCTCAGAAACTGGGTTGAAGATGAATCTGTGGAGTTGAATTAATGAAGAATTCAGAGCCCACAGAACATTTACACTTTATATACAACACAGGGAAATGTTTGAAAATACATGATTCCATAAAAAAATTTTTAAAAAAGTAAAATATCACTCCTTCAAAGTCCACTTTTAGTCTGGCTGATGCAATAAATCATTTTTTAAGTGTCACTGACTGAGGAGCTTTCTGCTGAAAAGAACCGCCACCATTTTGGGCCGTCTGAAATCCATTTCTTATCAAACATATTACCATGCTGCTTTAAGCCTTTAGCTCAGACTGCTGTTTCTGTGTATGGACAAAGAAACCAAGCAGCTGAAGTAATTACTAAGGCTGGAACATCTTTGTCTCTGATCTTTATTGTCTAAAAATATACCAGCTCACTTAAATCTACACATAAGATCACAGGGATCAATTGAGTCTTGACTGAACCACATCAAAGAACTGTTCAAACAGTATGTAAATCATCCTCTCACTAGATCCAGGAACATCCCGTCTCACGCTAACATTTTCCAGAGCCCAACAGATATGGAGAGATCTTATCGGGTTCTTCAGTGCATGTGCAGATGAAGGTGCAGAGGAGTGTAGGATTAGGAAGGGCAGGGGGATTGGGACCGGAGGGGTTTGGGGCATTGTCACAGCAAGCAGAAAGTCTGAAGAGCCGGGGCAAAATGGAATTACTTTATTGAGCTCGGTGGGACAGCTGGAAAGGAACACAGACACACAAACATATAAGACGATGGCGGAAGTGGGGCTTTGTGGGATTCATGTGCTTTCGTGGCTTTGTAGGGCTACAAAGCCCCTCGCACACCAGGGACACTGCACTTTATTAGCATGCCCGAATGAGAAACTGGCTGAAAGCATCGAACAACTGGGAGATGAAATGGAGAGGAGAGGCAGGGAGGCTGATGATGTTAGACACAAAGGTGAAAATCAAATCCAACTGTTCCAACAATGAACGGTGTCCTCTGAGAAAAGTTGTACTGAAAAGAACAAACTTGTCAAAAAAATATAACAATAGAAATATTGTGAGGCATAACCCCAACTGCATACGTAATGCTGAGTTATTAAAAATGCAAAACTGTTCACCTTTTTCATCTTTATTCCAATGCCTTTATCTTCACTTTTATGTATTGAGAACTATGAGCCCTTGAACTTTTTTATTGCAGTTTACAGAAACTAAGAGAACAGTGAAATAAAGCATGGAGGTATACTGAAAAGGACAGTAGGAGTAAAGTCGAAAAATAAAATGCACAATCGAAAGTGAAACGGAACTGAAAGAAAAAATGTCTTTGTCGTCCAGCGTAAATACAAATGTACATAAATCAGAATTAATATACAGGTAGTCCTCGGGTTACGGTGTACCCGACTTACGTTATTTTGATGTAATGATGCCAGAGTCTTGTCCGTTATTACTGTACATATGTACTGTATACTGTATGTACATACTGTACATACATACTGTATACTGAACGTACATACTGTATACTATATGTACATACTCCTTTTCACTTCTAGAACAGTCTGTTGCACGATTGGAGGCAGAGGATCCCAATATGGAACACTTTTCTAAAGCTTCAAGGGCAGCGATGGACAGCGTATGGTGTTAATGTGAGATCTGGGAGGAAAAGAGGACGATTTCCTTCCAGCCAGACATCTGCAAGTACTTAAATAGAAGTATAATACATGTGTTTGGATAGTTATTTGGAGATTTAGGGGTACTAAAGGGTTAATTCTGACTTACGTGGACATTCGGGTTACGTCAACAGCGTAGGAATGGAAACTCGTTCATAACCCGAGGTCTACCTGTAATTAATTCATGCTCCAAAAAGAAATATACAAATATAAATACAAGTGTTTAATATTCTTCAGGGGAAGTTGAGTCACATCTGATGACTATTACTGTCCATCTATTTTCTGAACCACTTAAGGTGAGTATCTGGATCTGTGCTGTACCTGGATATACCTGTCCAGCAGATGTTGCGTTCACAAGAACATAGTATTTTGGAAAATGCCTTTACAGTCTGAAGCCCTAACCTGAACTCACTAGTCAAAATAATTAAATGACAGACTAAATAGATTTAAAGCCACTGAAACTTTCTAAATTGTCGTAACTTGGGTTATCACAGACTTTTTTACAATCCAAAGACCAAAAGGCCACATGGAGATAGACGGACACTATAGACATAAAATACCCTTTAATCATGTACGACGGTGGCTGTCCACCGCTCAGCACAGTCATTAGCCGGAGCAGCATGTCCGGTGGCGGCCGCTGTTACGGAGCGGTGTGGTAGACAGACTCAATAGATCCTCTGACCTCAGAGTCACTCAGCTCTTTAACACCTAACCCTTTGTAGCCATGGCTAACTATCACTGTGAATTTATCAGACCTATCATTTATGCAGCCTATTACCTGTAAATTGTCACTTTAAAATATTGGAACGCTCTTTCACAAACTACATAAAAGGACAAAATAATTATGCAGAGTTAAACGTGTGTGTGTGTATAAAAACTATGTGAAGCCATTCCTTCAGTAACCAGTGTGAAGTCCTTTTCAATAATAACAGCTGTTTATCAGCTCAGCACGTTGGCTTACTGTGATTTTAATACGTTCCTCCTTGGTTAAATTCCTGCTTCAGGTCCATCAACAGTGTTTTTGCAGAATTAACATCAGTATTTTGACTTATTGCAAAATTTTCCAATTCTTCTCCTTTAATTGTCCCATGGTGGAATATATTTCATAGCTTGATGCCTTGCTGGAAGATTCATTTACTGCTGAGGTTCAGTTCAACAGAAATTAGCAACATCCCACTGGGTGAACTTGAGAACATCACAGTGTACAACTTGCCAGTGCATCCAGGATTCCGAGTTGTTTCATAGACGAGAATTCAGTGTTTCTGGCAGCCTTATGTTTCTTCAGTGCACCTCCTTCAACATTCTTCCAGTGGAGTTCTCTGGCTTTAACCACATGACATTTAGGAAACTGTAAACACATAATGATGTTCCATTTGTAGGGGTGGTTTCCTTGGTTGTTGAATGTGGTTGAATATGACCTCCAGGTCCTTTGTATGACTTTCTCTACGTGTGAACATTGTTGATCGAACACCGTTGTAAAGAGAGACGCTGGAGGTAAATGTTCTCTAGTTGTACACCTTCTGCTGTAAAGTCAACAGAACACGTCCAAGGTCATCAATGATTCGACTTCTAAATGGTTTAAATGTATTCCATGTTGGGATCTTCAGACTGATCTCATGAAATCGTCGTGTATGTCAGACCCGTTCTTATGGCATTTGGTGCGCTGTGCATATGCACTTTGAACCTTTCACATCTTATGTCGCTTTTCCACTCCATGGTACCGGTTCTACTCTACTCAGTATTCCTGTGGTTCTTTTCCATTTACATGGGACCAGCTCGTCTCAGCTCGACTCATTACTCCGACACAGCGTGTTACTTCTGTGTCGTCAGCTCAGAGTTGCCAAAACTCACTCATTGCGTATTTTCTCGTCTAGATTTTTACGTCCACCACCAAAGACTGACTCTACGTTCCGTCTATGTTGTAGTTTTGTTCTGTCATCATGTGGATTCATGTATCGCTATTCACCGTCTACTTCCACATCGGGTCACAGAGAAAACTGTCTGACCAATCAGTGTCGTGACATCACATTTTGGTGTTGATCCCAACATTTTGGAACCTCAACTGAGGTGGTATTAAAAAACTAGCATCGTTTCCCAGATTCCAGGTCCTTTTTACGTAATGGAAAAGCGAAAGAGCCGTGTAGAGTCGTGTAGAGTAGAGCCGGTACCATGGAGTGGAAAAGCACCATTATTCAATGCCATTAGATTGCACGTCAATGTAAGAGCTCCAGTTTATAAACCGCAATAATAATAATATAATAATAATAATAACCCTAACCCCTACCTGTGAATTGCATAGTATTTGGCGCAGCTTGAACATACATGTGGAAAGCTTATAATGTGTACAGATAACGCGCCAAGTAAAAGTGGTGCGTTACCTGGATGCAAACCATGACATCACAGTGTCGGGACCTTGACACAGTTCCATGAAATTGTGCTGTAGAGACAAGAGTTTTGATATCTGGTTGTTATCCTTTTGACTAAAAATACTTCACTCATCCTCCTCACACGACACTCAACAGTAAACAGAACAATATTGCGAATATAAAAGCCAATAATGCATTGTATAAGAGCATACCCTGCAAATATATATGCGGTATACTGTCACAAATAAAGGATAAACTGAGGTGTCATACTGTTAAAATTCACTTATTTTTCAGGATGCTCACAGTTGTTCAGGTTAATTTGCATTTTTCTAATTATATTTTCATAATATAGTTAAAAAAATAAATAAAAACCTAACTGTCCCTGAATTAAAATGAGCATGACACCCCTGCTTTAAATAGTACCTCATCAGGAGTAACAACCACTGCACAGCTGAGAATGAATGCTAACAATAATAATAATGGCCCAATTCACACATTACACCCCGTGAGCTGGTTATAATCACATTTGATTAGGCAAATTAGATCAAATCAAACAGCATTGTTCAGGGTTTTCACATGTGTTTGGTGGAGCTTCATGCAAACAGGCAGAGCTTTGTGTCCTGTGTGTCCTCCCTCCTCTCCCACTGGGATCTAGAGGGCCGTGCTACGTCATATTGCCGACTTGCCACGGGCTGCTACCTGTGGCCCTTCATTATGACCCCATTCAGTCAGCCCGGCTTCCTGCCAGCGCTGCTTCCATTGCCCCTGCTCACAGAACCGGAAAAAGAACCACAACAACTCCTAATCATCGTCGCTTCGCTGTTTCTGCAATCCGCTGAGAAGATTCTGTCTTTCAAATGGAACAGCAAAAGAAACGGAGAGAGAGAGAGAGAGACAGAGAGAGAGAGAGGAACTGTATGTTCAGAGATAGAAACGGAAGAAACAGAGCAGTCACCATATGGTCATGAATATACCTCAGCACGATACGACAGTATAATCGTTAAAATATTCCCGCATTAAACATTTATTGCATATATTGTCTGTTTCCACTGAATGTTACAAGTGATGATGAGTTGAATTTTGGATGGAAAATATTATGTGCATCCTTGCATTTTCAAGCCTGTCTTAGGTCCTGTAATTGTGCGTATATGCACATGTACATTAAACCCCAGCCTAACTCTACTGGCTCCATTTTGTTCGCTCAATTTAAAAACTCCTTTCTGACCGACACATCTGCTATCCATGCCCACGGGGGGTTTCTTAATCCATGCTCCAACTCTGGCTATTCAGAGATTAATTTCTTATATCTTTCCTGACAAATAAATGCCCTATAAGTTTTTCTTTTCTTTTCTTTTCTTAGGGCTAAGTTTAGATAAAGGATTCTACATGTAATTAACTGAGCATGTATAAACTACACCGCCAAACATATAGAGTCACGTCAAAATTTGAGCGAATGTTACTGGCATGAATGAAAATGAGGGGATATCCACGTGTTTAGAGCTAAATTGTTCACTTTCTATCTTAAAAACTCAGTTGAAAATTCTAGTTTGGTTAATTTCAAAAGAAAATTTGTAACATACAGTTCACGTGGTGCAACGAATGTCTGCGGAAAGTTGGTGTTAACAGACCTCAAAGCAACTCCTCAGTCACTTTCACTTTCTCTTCATTGCTGTGTTTCTTGGGGCGGCTGTGGCTCAGTTGGTAGAGCGGGTTCTCCAATGGCCAAAGGGTTGGCGGTTCATATCCTGGCTCCTACTGTCCACATGTTGAAGTGTCCCTGAGCAAGACACTGAACCCTGAATTGCTCCCAGTAAAGTCTGGCATGGTACATTAGCATAGTAACCGCCTACTGGTGTGTGAATGTGAGGCTATGTACAGCGCTTTGAGTACCGAAGTGTAGATATAACGCTATATAAGTGAAGTCCATTTATCTTCAAATCCTCAAGTTTTTGATGTTTAATGGTGTCTGCAGGGACGGAAATGGAGAACCGATTCTTTTTGAGGAACTGTTCCCATTAGCTCAGTTCCTTGGAATTGTTTGTCTGCCCGTTTAACGATTCTGCCTTTGTTGCGCATACATCATGATGTCACACGTACACTTAGAAAGTAAGTTGAGTAAGAAACACTCCAGACTATGGCTTTATTTAACTCCAAAAAATGACACCAGGGAAACTAGTAGCACTTTCCATATCTTCAAAGGGGAGAAATTCCTCCAATATGATAAAACATTTGTCCCCCTAGCATGTGAGTGTGTCACATGTTTGACACTTGTGAATCTAGTTGTAAAGGAAACACCAAGGCGTCATCCGGGGGGGTGCAACAAACATCCTGTCCCCCTCAAACAAAAGTTTCTAAACGTAGGAAAAAGGAAAATGTCGTGCACAACAGTGGGAAATATAGAATTAGTGAAACATCTTATGTGTCACTTTCACCCCCCACTCCTTCCATCACTGGCATGTGCCCCCTTTACATTCCTAACTGTCATTTCATATGTGATCTGGAACCAGGCTCAGTGTAATCTGTTATTATTTATACAAACTGTATATGTCAGGGGGGGTCAAACTCATGTCGGTTCAGGGGCCACATCCAGCCCAATATGACCTGAAGTGGTCCGGATCATTAAAATAATAACATAATAATATAGAAATGATATCAGTTCCACAATTTTATGTGTAATTTTGTTGTTAAAATGTTTACACCTACAAACTATCCTTTAAAAACACGAGAAAAAGATGAACAAGAAGAAATGTATTAAGAAAAAGGTGCAATTTTTTTTTTTTACAATTTATACATTTTTACAAGTTCATTATAACATACAGATCACAGTGGACCTACAAATACACAGAATATTTATATAATAATATTTAAGGTAGAATATTGGTACAATTACACTTAATTCTCTTGAGACATTTCTGGTTGTTCATATTTGTTCAGGTTTTTCACATTTTTTGTAAAGGGCTAATCTGTAAATGTAAACATTTTTATGTAATTTAACTATTTTTTAACACAAAAAAGGGAAAAAAATGTGTTTTTCATTATTTATAGCTTATTGTGATAGTGTTTTATTGGTCTGACCCACTTTAGATTGAATTGACCTGAAATTATTTTAACATCTTTAATTGTTAATATCTTTGGTGTAATTTTTGTATTTCACTAATTCACCCCGTGGGCCGGATTTGACCCTTTTGGCCCCTGGGCTGTGTGTTTCACACC
The DNA here is from genome assembly GCA_029822895.1 of Maxillicosta whitleyi. Classification (NCBI taxonomy): domain Eukaryota; kingdom Metazoa; phylum Chordata; class Actinopteri; order Perciformes; family Neosebastidae; genus Maxillicosta; species Maxillicosta whitleyi. Next base: position 9,964 of record JAPSES010073981.1, read on the forward strand.
CCTGGTATATGTTATATTTTCTGTGCAGATGGAAACATAAACGACAGTTCATGCAAACAAACCTGTTTGGACTCTCTTTTATTCCCTCATCCAATGAGAATCAATAAGGAATTGGATCGATGAACAGAATCGATAATGGAATCGGAAGTGTTAAATTCTTATCAGTTCCCGTCCCTCAGTGTCTGTGACATGTACCCCCCCCATTTGAGAAAGGTGGTCTTAAGCCATATTTGAACAGGATTAGTTTTACATAGATAGCCACAGATTCTAGGCCCGTCCAAATGTGCTACGTCAGTAATCATTACCACACAATGGCCTTTTAATGGACCCTTTTACCTTCTGTAAAAGGTTCCGTTAAAATGACCCCAGGTAACACTGACCTGTGCAAATAGAATAGTAGTTAATATGTGTGTGGATATTCTGTTGTATCCTGTTTGTAAGTGTTTTTTAAGCACGGAGGCTCTAGAAGAAGCACTCAGTTATCCAGTAAGCTGTCGGACAAGTGCGTGTGAAACCTCGTCTAATGTGGGAATTAACGTACGACAAACACGATTCAGGAGCAGAAGAAGGTTGAAAGCGTTTGTTCGAGGCACACGACTTCTGATTGTTTTAGCTAAGCTAAGCAACATAGCAGGGCTATGTGGCTAATACAAAAATGCTAGTAAGTTAATCATCTGGTTGATGGACAATATTAATATTCTAATCAAGAAGCAACACAGGAGGGGATGGTGGCGCTTAAATGGATTAACACCCCCCCACCCCCGCCGCCCCTCCCCCTCTCCACTTGTGGTAATTCTAT
>JAPSES010073982.1:0-10761 GCA_029822895.1 Maxillicosta whitleyi
GGGGGAGGAAGAAGAGGGGGAGGAGGGGGATAAAGAAGAGATAAAGGAGAAGGAAGAAGAGGAGATAGAGGAGAAAGAAGAGGAGGAGGAAGAGGAGGGGGAGATAGAGGAGGAGATAGAAGGGGAGGAGGGGGATGAAGAGGAGATAAAGGAGAAGGAAGAAGAGGAGATAGAGGAGGAGATAGAGGAGAAAGAAGAGGAGGAGGAGGAAGAGGAGGGGGAGATAGAGGAGGAGATAGAAGGGGAGGAGGGGGATGAAGAGGAGATAAAGGAGGAGGAGGAAGAATAGGAGAAGAGCGAGGAAGAGGAGGAGATAGAGGATGAGGAAGAAATAGAGGAAATACAGGAAAAGGAGGAAGAAAAGGAGAAGAGAGAAGAGGAGAAGGGGAAAGGAAGAGAGCAGGGAGGAGGAGGAGGAGGAAAAAGAGGAGAAGAGAGAGGAAGAGGAGAAAGAGGAAGAGGGAGAAGAGGAGAAGGAGGGGGGGATAGAGGAGATAAAGGAGGAGGAAGAAGAAGAGGAGATAGAGGAGGAGATAAAGGAGAAAGAACAGGGGGAGGAAGAAGAGGAGGGGGAGATGTGAGGAAGAGGAGATAGAGGAGTAGGAGGAGGAAAAGAAAAAGAGAGAGGAAGAGGAGAAAGAGGAGGAAGAAGAGGAGGTGGAGGAAATAAAGGAAGAGGAGGAAGAAAATGAGAAGAAAGAGGGTAAGTGAAGAGAAAGAGAGCAGGGAGGAGGAGGAGAAAGAGGAGGGAGAAGAAGAACAAGAAGAGGAGGAAGAGGAGGAGGAAGAGGAGTAGCAGCAGTCGTCATAGTAATAGTAGAAGTGGGCGTGTCCTGCTGCGTCTGGAGCTGAAACAGTGAAAGTTGAGCTGATGTTAACGTTGGTGTGAGTCAGTGTTTTACTGTCAGAGACGATGATGATGATGACGATGATGAGGATGAAGACAATGATGAAGACGAGGATGAGGTGATGAAGGCTGGAAGTGAGGATGAGGATGATGCATGTGACACTGTATAAGTTAGAGGCTACGCTGAACACACACAGAGGAAGAGGAAGATGATGAAGAGGAAAAATTACACAAACATGATGATGAAGATGAGGAGGTGGAGCCCATGAGACGTTCACACAAAGTAAAGTTGAATTTATGAAAAAAAAAAAGACGTTTGTGAAATAAAACAAACTAAATGTGGTTCAAACTGCAACAAAACATCTGTAAAATAAAAGTAAAACTGAACAAACTTTAAGAATAAATGATAAAAACATGCATTTAATATGAAATTATTTCTGTTATTTCATTATTTATGTTTCAACCTAACTATTATTATTATTATAGAATAAATTAGAATAGATTTATTGTCATTGGAACAATTAAATATTATAAACTACTGCTATAAAAACATGAATAAAAGCAGCTAAAATAAAAAACTCATCACTGACATTATTTTTTTATTATTATTTTTGACTTTAATCGATGACAGTGTTTGTTTTATTTATTTTTAGGAGAAAAGTCACTTTTTCTTCTGTTTTGATCAAAAATAATCATTGAATTTATATATATATAATGAATAGAATATAAGACATAAATGTGTCAGGCTCAAATCACTATCTCTCTCTTTTTTTTTTTTACACAACAAAATTTTGAATCGATTTGTTACTAAATGGTTGGATACAGACAAAAAAAATCATAGTTTTAGGTCTTTAAGATTGAAAATCAAAACGGTCATTTTTGTCAAAGTTTCAGATATAAACTGTATTATTATTATCATTATTAATATTATTATTATCATCATCATCATTATTATTATTATATGCTTATTATTATTATTATAATCATCATTATTGTTATTATTATCATCATCATCATTATCATTATTATTATCATTATTTTTAGTATCATCATCATCATCATTATTATATTCATTATTGTTATTATTATCATCGTCATCATTATCATCATTATTATTATCATTATTGTTATTATCATCATCATCATCATTATTATTATTATTGTTGTTGTTGTTATCATTATTATTATTGTATCATATTCATATTATTTCTGTTAAAAATATCAACATTGTGTATAATTTCAGCTCCAAAAATCAGGTCTTTAAACCCATCGCGGTCAAATCGCTGATCCTCGTTACTTCCTGTTTACTCAAATTCTCCCACAATGCCGTTTTTCTTGTGTTTTTTTGGTGAATGTGTGTCAGTCTGTACCGTGTGTGTCCCGCTGAGTGAAAACAATCCTGCTGCTTTTAAATCCAGCTTAGTTTGGATTAACACTGAAGTAAATATTAACTCCCATCAGGTTTGTGTGTATGTGTGTGTGTGTGTGTGTGTGTTGGGTGGGACACTGACATGGACAAACAACAAACAAAACATACTTTACTCCCTCATGGGGGGGGGTTTAAGCTCAGTAAACAATGTGATTAATGTGTCCCAGGTTCCCTGAACTACACACCAGCTGCTTCTAATAGATCCTTAAAACACTAGTGTTAGATTTAGGAGGATCTGGGATGTTTTCATCAGTGTCTGCATATATTGTTACTGTGGATCTGGTTGTTTTTTTGTTTTTTTTCAGACGGTGTCATGTTTCAGGTGGCGTTCCTTTGTCTTTTAAAGCCGATGAGTCAGAGTTCAACAGCGTCATCTGAGTCTGGAACACACGGAACGTCATCATGAGTCACTTTTCTGTTGGATGCATGTGCAAAACTTTACCCATATTTAATAAAAAACAGAAGTAATGTTTTAAACAATATTGTAATAAATTTTAATAATAAAAAAATCTGGAATTTACAGAATATTCTCTGTCAATGCAACCTCTGAATAGTGTACCGATAGTAATCTAAGCTAAGTACCGCTACTAGGCTAATACAGTGATGCTAATAATAGGCCTAGTTTTTACAAATACTTTAAAGTAAAATAAAATACAATTAACAAACAAATAGTGTACGCTTTAGAATTGTTGTTACGTAATGAACCATTTTCTAGAGAATAAAACAGTTGCATTTTGTAATAATCTTCTCAAAATGTAATAACTTATTACATAATGCGGCAAAATTTATTACAAAATGCGGCTTTAATACAAAATGATATGAAAAAGTTATTACATTTTGGACGTTTATTACAAAACGCGGCCTTTACGTGTCTTTTAAGTGCGTCCTGGAACCACACTGACCCCTGGTGGTGAGAGTTTGGAACATCGACGCTACATCGTAAAGCCTTTTGGATACGTTCGCGGTTCTAGATTTGAGTCAGAAAAGAAATGAGACGGGACTGTACAGAACAAAATAGTTTTATTACGTCATCTGTTTGTGTGTGTGTTTGTGTGTTAGCTCGTAGAAAACAAAAGGAATCATCTGAAGAACATTTACACCAACGAAAAACTAAAGTCATGTCCGTAAAAAATAGCTTTTCTTTTTTTTTCCTTTAAGTTGTTTTTCCAGTAAATTCGTGTAGAACGCGTTTCCTGTCTCAGAAAAATAAAGGCAGGCCCCGCCCCTTTACATCAATAAACCGGCCAATGAGGACCGAGCAGGGGCGGGGCCACGCAGGACCTGACAGAAACGACGCGTCAGTCGGGGGGGGAAAAAAATCCTTCCGCCCGTTGGTCGGGAGGCGACTGACAGCCCAGACACGTAGAGAATATATAGATTTGACATTATAGTTATTTATCTATATACACAAACATCTCGCTGATATAGAAAAAAAAAAAGATTACAATTACAAGATAGCTCTTATAGGAAGGGAAACGTGTCAATCATCTGCCTCCAGAGACACCTGTCTGAGTTCGCCGCCGCCACAGAGCATCGTGGGAAATGTAGGAAAGAAAAGTTCACGACAATAAAAAAAAAGTACATGTGATAAAAAGTGGGCGTGGCTTCAGACAGACAGCTCTGGATACAAAAACAGACGTTTCCCTCAGAGGATTTCACAAACATCGACCTCTAAATAATCCCAAGAAGAAGAACAAACTGCGAATATGTCGACGGGAGCGAAAGCGGAGGAAGTACAAAAATAAGTGCCACTTTTTTTCTTTTTTTTTTGAACAGATTAGAGTCAACAGCAGGTTTTTTAGTCGCGATAAATTAAATGTCGGTTCATTATAAAACGGCATAATTTCAACTCGATTACTTAAAATATGTTATTCTAATCCGATAAATCTGTAAATAAGTGCGTTCGGAGCCAAGTTCAACGCACATATATGACGGTTAACGCATCTGTAGCTAAACGTGTTAGCAGTTTGTCCACTAGGGGGCAGCAAGAACAGAGAAAATTACAAATAATGTGGATTTATTGCATTTATCAACTTTTTTATTAATCTGTTTTCTGGTATTAGTCGCTTTATTTATGATCACGGGGACGTTTTTTATCGTAGAAATGAGGATTTCGTGTTTCACTTTTAGCAAGAAAGGCTGCGTTCAGAACAAATCTGGAGTAAAAATGTGGTAAAAATAATAAAAAAGAGCTTCTGGAGAATGTTTCTATGGAGAAAGATTAGTGCCACTGGAAAAAAAACATGATATATATATATTTTTTATTATTATTCTGAGAAAAAAAAGGTCAAAATTCAGAGTTTTTCTAAAAAATATATTGAAGCTTAATTGTTTTCTCTCTAGTGGCTTTAATCTAATCTACTTCTGTAGAATTACGACTTTTTTTTAACAGAATAACAAAAAAAAAAAAAAAACCCTAACATCGGACCTTTGTTTTCTAATACTCTTCTGTACTTTTCTGCAAAAAAGAAAAGCTGTTTAGATTCACATTTTTGTGACACATTATGTGGTTTTAACGGTTTCACATCAGTTCAAACACAAAAGAGCAGGTTTTATTGTCGATTAAAACTACAGTTTTGGTTGAAATTGAAGTTTATCGCAAATAAAAACCACGGGTCGATTAAAAGCTGGATGGATTTTAGAGTTTATATCAGAATCTAAATGTAAACGATCACCGTTAAAACCGTCTGTGAACACGAATAATGTTATAAAATAGTTTATATTATGGGATAAATATCATTGTTATTTTTGCTTCAGTTTTTACTTCATTTTTCTTTTTATCCATGAATCTGGTTATAAAAGCTCTTCCTCTAAATCTCTGTAATATTTTTTATATATATTCTGACTGTAAATAATTTTCTACCGTATCCAATTTCTTCACGTTTCCGTTAAGAAGAAAAATCTCCTGTTAAACTTTAAGTAAATATTGATGTTTATAATAAACTATATGGACAAAAGTATTGGGACGCGTCGTGTCTACAGTTGTAAAACGTCCCGTTCATGCTGATTAAAGATAAAAACATCAACATTTTCTTTCTTTCTTTTTTTCCTACGCTGCTGATCCGTTGTGCTCTGATTCCACGTGTGCTCTTCCATCTAAACCTAAAAATGTGTTTTAAAGTTAAAAAACGGCTGATTTTACGGAGTTTCACCGTTCCGTTTTTTCATTCTATATCTCGGACGGTTTTTCTGATGTTTCTTTGTTTTTAGTGGTTAACACCGCAGACTTTGGTGTGGAAGGTTGCTGGTTCAAATCCCAGGTGGGCTCTTTACGCTCTACATGCATATATACCCTGTAAGTCGCTTTGGATAAAAGCGTCAGACAAATGTAATGTAATGTTTTTGTTTGTGTGTTGGTCTGGGTCGCCATGGTAACCCCGCCCTCCAGAAGCCTGGGTCTGGACCAGATCTGAACACAGCCTTTGAGGAGAACTGGGACCAGGTTTGTAATCAGATTACAATAAATTAAACCTGCTGTTCCGAGTGGCAAGATTTTTTTTTTTTTTTTTTTACAGTGCACTTCCTGCAAAACTGAATCAACCTGTTGGTAAAACAACAGAAGAAGCCTGGCTATTACCCAGAATGCAATGCTCTTGCTAATCAATATAAAAACATTCTTTATGTTCTGCTGGTGAGGGAAACATTAGCTTAGAGATGTCGGATTCAAACCTTCCTCCAAAGCTCGATGGTCAGCGCACAAACTTCTACAAATGGCTTTTTTTTGCTTTTTTTTTAATAGTCATGCTCCGAAAGATGCAAAACCGTGGATTATTTCTGAAAAAAAACATCAAAGACGCATCTTTCTTCTGCCGCAGCGCGAAAATCTTTAAGGCTTCGTCGCTCGTTAAACGTCGTACACAATATAAACCACGTGGTCTCTGATAGAAAAATAGAGTCATGCTGTAAAATAGAGAACAGTCGAACACACGATGGCTTGGTGCTGCGTTCACGTCACCGCTGAGGCTGGGAAATCACACCGTCAAGAACTGAGGAGAGGGCGGAGCTTCGGCTTTTATCGGAAACATTTAACGTCATCTCGCGAAACTGACGAGTCGACCGACTTTTCTGGAAAAGTGTTAATTTATTAATGTTTAAATTAATTCATAAATGATTTTTTTTTTTTTGCATTTGTTCTAATGTTTTAATCTAAATAATACGGTAATAACTGTCTAGTAAGTGTTCAATCACTTAAATAATAACAATAATAAAGAAATAACTGTTATATTTTTAAAAAGTTGTCTGATTTTAAAGCAGTAAGATAAAACTACCTAAGTTGTAGTGAGAATTTTGTGCTTTTTTTAAGAAATAAAAAAAATTAACATCAATATTCTTTGCAAAAATGACCAATAATTCAGTAGAATAAGTATAAGATATATATTTATTGGAAAATATTTTAATAATAAATGATACATGAATCATTTTGGTGTTTTTAAGGCAAATCTCCTTGGACGTCGACGGGTAGTTTTTCATTCTTTTCTAACATTTGAGTAAAAATAATTCATAAAGATTATGGATAGCTGCTGCTTTACATGATGTGAATTTAATTTACAAAAAAAAATGCACCAATTGTCATTTTTAAACTGAAAATGATGTAACTAGACAAGGGGCGGAGCTTGTGAGATTTGATGCTTTAAACTAAAAAAATAAATAGAAATTAAGCCGACTTTCTTATTAAGTTAAAAAAACAAAAACAAATCAGTAACAGTCATTTTTTCATAAGCTGATAAATCTTTTGTGAAAATAAATATTAGCTACAGTCCGACCTTAAAGTATTTTAACGATAATTTAACAGTTTTTGTCATTTTTAAGCAACAAAAAAGGCAAAGTCGTGGCGGTCGCAGCTTCTCAGTTCTCAGAAAATTTTGCACTTTTCTGATCATTTCAATAAAAAAACACACAAGAAACATCTACTGTTGGGGGTTTGTAATTAAAATGTAGTATAAAAGGTTTAGTTTGGAGTTTTTAGGGAGGAGTTGTGCGACGCTAAATCTACAGATACATTTAATACGAACTAACCCTTTAAAACAGGACTGTCGAACCACATCCATGTGATCTGAAAAAGGACAATAATAACAGAAAGACTGAAAAACAATGACCATTCCAAACTGTTTTCTACCTTTTAGTGTGAAAAATGTTAAATTATATTATGAAAATGTTTACGTCTATGAAGAATCCTTTAAAAAAAACAAAAAAACCCTGAAATTTCTTAAGTAAAATAAGTGCAGTTTTAACAATATTATGTCAAATTTACACGTGTACGGTACAACGTACAGATCACAGTGGATCTAAAAATACACTAAACATTTAATACCAGGCAGAATATTATTAAAAATGCACTTATTTGATTTAAGACATATCAGGTTGTTCAGGTTATTCACATTTTTTGTGACAGAATAGTGTGTAAATGCAAATATTTTCATGTAATTTTACCTTTTTTTAATTTTTTTTTAAAGTAAAACAAAAACCAGTTGGTTCATTTAGTTTTCTTTTTTATCAGACAAGTAATCAGTTTCTCATACCTACGTGTCTGATAAAAAAACTAAATTAACTATAAGAACAGACACTGTGGAAACCTCTCATCTATCTATGAAAATATCAGTTTGTTTCTCATTCTGGACATTGGATCTAGTTTTTGCTCCTTTACAGTTTTATTTTGGCACATGACAGTTATTATCCAGGGTCTTTATGCAGGTCTTTTTTTATACATGTCATGGGGGGCGGGTATGCTCTGGGCCCCCGACAACATACGCCTCGTTTTATTTGGGATATTGGTCTGTATGTGGAACCTGAACATGAATATTACATCATTAGTGGCTTTTCCATTGGAAATGTGTGTAAAAATTTAATATTTACTATTATCCATTAAATCACAAACGCAATGATTTGTTTGATGTAAATATGGTGTTTATTTACAGATATATTCATTATTATTATATATTTACCCTGTATCTGGTACTAAATTATTAAATTATTCAGGTTCCTGGTGTGTCCACACATAACTCTTCTTCTCTTGCTGTAAACATTTGTTTGTTTGTTTTTAACTAGTTGCAGTTCTGTGTGATTTACCGATTGCACCAGCTCTTACCAACGCAAAAACTTTTAATTTGAAAGGCGAATTTTGGCAAAATTGTCTTTTTTTTTTTTCCATTAGGTGAATTTTTAAAGTTATATTTGTGATATTTGAGGGTGAATGGAAAAGCAACTATTGATTCTTAATACCTTCAGTGTAATTTTTGCTTTTTCACACATTCATCCACATGGGGGGGGGGGCACATGTTCGACAGCCCTGCTTTAAAAACACAACTTTTTTTTTTTTTTTTTAAATTCTTTCCTGTAAAACTCATCCATAAATGAAGCTGTAGTTTAATGAACGGCTGCTCTCAGCATCACTCAGTTCCTGACGGTTCAGTTGTGTGTTTTTTGTGTGTTTGTCCGATTGTGAGTCCAGTTTGTAGTGTAAAGTAAGGGTTAACTGGTCCTCACAAACACACAAACTGTGTGTGTGTGTGTGTAGCATATAAATACGTCAACGGCATCATCACAACGAGGAGCGTCAGCTGCTCCGCACGGCAACAACAACGACGACAACAACGACAGCAGCAGCAGCAGCAACCTGCAGGTGAGCAACAGTCAGGTCAGGTCGCCGGGGCAACCACAGAGCTCGGATAGCATCGAAAAACAGCATAAAAACAAAGAAAAAAAAAACAGCAGCAACAACAACAACAACAACAGTCTTTTCAGAGGAATCACAAAAGTCTCCGACAATTTCAGCCTCGCTTTGGATTTTCAGGGAAAAAAAGATGGAAACAAAAAGTTTGGTGTTTGAGAAAGAAAAATAAATAAAATCTGCAGGGTTTTTTTTTTTTTTGGCTTTTCTGCAGGTTTTGATGTCGCCACAAGTTTCTTCCAGATCTTTGTGCTTTTTTTTTTTTTTTTTTTTTTACATTACATTCACAGTATGATATGTTTATTAGGAAAAAAGTGAAAATTTTGTAAGAAAAAGTATTAATAAAGGCTTTTTTACTAGTTTCATAATTAATATTTTCCTGGTTCTGCTCATTGATTTCTGAAAAGTGTTCAAATGTTTACAATCCTTTGTTTATGAATGTGTAACAGATTTATTAATTATTGTTTTTATGTCCATCTGTGACCGACTCTCCTTTACTTTTGCTTCGTCTCAGACACTGAACACATCCACACCTCGTCCACAGGTCGAGTTAAGCCGCTGTAAACATGTGGACACCGGGTTTAGACTTTAACCACTGGGAAAAAGTCAAATGTAATGAAGTGGACGGTACGAACCCCAGTCCTCTAAACCCTAACGCACCTCTGATGCATTTCCACAGCTGCCGAAAAGGACCAGAGAACATCAAGAACCAGTGTTTTTCCTACAGTATTTAATGCACCAAATGCACAGAAATGTAAATAATGTCAATTTGTCTTTTTTCTCACTGCCTGTTATTTATATAGAACCTTTATACTGCACTTTACTGCCACACTGAAAACTTCCCCAGGGTGGGATAAATAAAGTGTATCTAATCTAATCTAATCTAATCTACTGTTGTTCATCGTTGTTGCACCGTTAGCTGTTGATGCTAACAACACACTTATTTATGCATCATACATTAATTATAATATCGCTGATAATGTTCTAATTGTGCCTTAATAGTGTTTGGATATGCATACTCTAAGGCTGAAGACTTTTATTTTTTATTTTTTTATTTTGTTCAGACATGGTATCGTTTTTCAGTTTTACTGTGACTCGTCTTCCGCAGAAGCGTCAACAGAACGTCAGATGAAAACTATACCTTTTCTGAACAAAAAAAGCAAAATATAATATTCAGAGTTATATATATATATTTGTATAAAAATGCTTTTATTTTGCTGTATTAATAGTCTTTCCTGATACGTTTTCTTAATAAAGTATTCTGATTCAAACTGATTCATATAGATATGTTCATGTAGAAACCAATAAGCAGAACGTAAATCCAGTTTTTCTTTGGGTACTTGGTACTGACCATTTTCTTATCGGTTCTAAGAACCAAGCTGGGGTTTATAACCGTAATAATTTTTATATCAAAATGACTTTTAAGACAGAAAGTGCACATTTTACAGGTTATAGTGGCTTAACGTTAAACTGATAATCAAATGAACCAATCTTTTTTTTTTTTTTTTGGTTTGGGTCTCACATCACATGATCCTGTGGGGTTTTAAACACAAACAAAAGTGGATGAGCCAACGAGCGGGGGGGTCAAACTCATGTCGGTTCAGTTCCACATCCAGCCCAATACGACTTGAAGTGGGCGTGGTCATAAAAATAAAAATCTAATAATATATAAATGATATCAGTTCCACAATTAGATGTGTAATTACTATGTTTTAGTGTGAAAAAAGTACAATTGTATCATTAAAATGTTTACATCTACAAACTATCCTTTAAAAACATGAACAAAAAGAAATTTATGAAGAAAAAAGTGCAATTTTT
>JAPSES010073983.1:0-10760 GCA_029822895.1 Maxillicosta whitleyi
AAACAAAACACTGTGTCGAGTGGAGAACAAAAGACGGCGGCTTCCGAGTGCTTTCTCCTTCAACCTTTGAAACCCGGAGGGAAAGGACCGGGGGGTGGGAGGGGGCGGGGCTGGGCAGGGAGGGCGGGCTCTGGTTGTTTTGGTGGCCTGTAAAGTATGTGGTAAACTCCTGCAGACACCTGCATCCTCATTTCCTCGGTCACATTCAAAGGCTCCGTGGACACAGATGGAAATATGGCCTGAATGTTTACGTTGAAATCCATTTATTAACGTTTCCTGTTTTACCTTCATGTTCTACGGTTCACCAGGAGAACGTTTAGGTTCTGTGTTTATCAGCATCTGACAAATGTAACCCTGAGGGGATTAACAAAGGATTACCTTATCTTACCCTAATGTTACCCTTACTTTAACTTACTTTACCCTTATCTTACACTTACCTTAAATTACTTTACCCTTACCGTATCTTACTTTACTTTACCCTTACCTTATCTTACCCTTACCTTACATTATCCTTACATTATCTTACCTTACCCTACCCTTACCTTATTTTATCCTTTACCCTTATTTTACCCTTACCCTTACCTTATTTTACTTTATCCTTACCTTATTTTACCCTTACCTTGTTTACTTTACCCTTACCTTACCCATATCTTATCTTACCTTATCCTTACCTTACCTTACCCTTACCTTGTCTTACCTTACCTTATCTTACCCTTACCTTACCCTACCTTATCTTGCTCTTACCTTCCCCTTACTTTACCCTTACCCTATCTTACTCTTACCTTATTTTACCCTTACCTTAGCTTACCTTATGGGGGTTCCCCACTGTCAGTGGGTTGGATCAGCGGTGTTGGTTCAAAACCTCTGGGTGGGATGGGACTTGTTTACAGTTTAGTCTGACTGCTTCTATAGATACCCGACTGCCGCAGAGGGCTCATGTTGCACCGCACGCGCTCAGAATAGACAATAAACCAAACAAAGTGACGCTCCAGACCTTCAGGGATAAGGTTTCATTCTTGTCTTTTGTTTTTATTTTGTTTTTTCGGAGGTTCCTGTCGTGACACCAGGGGAGGGGCCAGATTCTAATGTTTTCACTCACATTATCTCAGAAAAAGGTTGTCTGTGAATTCAAACACTGTTCAAAAGATGGAAAAAAAAAAGTGAAAAAAGTTCATCATTTCATCCCATCCAGAACCCTGTATTTATTCAGTTAACCCTTAAAACCAGAACCATCTACTGATCTAACCTGTTTAATACCTGCTGATCCACTATAATCCCATCAATACGTGGAAATAATTAGTGAAAAATACAGTTTTATTTCAAGTATTCACAGAATGTAGTGTACAGAAACATGTGAATTGGGAAAATGAGTAAAATACTGGATAAACATGGGAACATTTTAACAAAAAAAACACTTGAAATCTGTAAAAGTGAACAAATCCTTCTAATGTGACAAGAAAATGAGCAAAATACTTGAAAAATGAGCAGAATTAAACTGTAAATTCTCTTTATGTACATCAAATAATAAATAAAAAAGAAAGTCACTTTTTTCTTCAGTTTTCTATGTTTTAATAAAATAACCTTTGAATTTATATAGAAAATACAGGATTTACACTGAAAAAACAGATTATAATAGAATAATAAATGGTGATAAATTGCTTAATAAGACCTGAATGTACTAGTACAGTCTGCGCCACCAGCCTCCTCTTATCCACTTGTACTGATTTATGTCAATAAAGCCATCTCAGTGACAAATTAGGTAAAAACAGACATAAAATATGATTAAAATAGAAATGAACTATGGTGGAAAAAAAACAAACAAACATAAAATATGGATTAAAAAAAGGATAAAATATGGTAAAAATGGAGAAAATATGTATAAAGACATAAAATGCAATGAAACGGACAAAATATGGTTTAAATAGACATGAAATATGGTTAAAAAATAGATTCAAAATATAAGAATTACACTTAAATTATTGTAAAAAACAAAACAAAACATGATTAAAAAAAATAGACATGAAACGTAAAAATAGACCTAAATATTAGTCGTCACATATTTCCTGATGGTACTGACAGTATGTATGAATATTAGTCATATTAGCTCATGTTCAGGTTTCGACCTTCTGCTCCTGCAGCTGCAGCTCCATGAGACACCGTCAGCGGCAGATCAGGAGGCGTCGTCCGTGTCTGGACACGTCGACTCCCACAGAAAGACTGGCATATTGATTCAGCTCCTCTTAGATCAAAAGGGGTGTGGCCTCATTGAGCACTAATCCGCTTTCCTTTCACCCAATTTTCATGTGTGTTGTTGTGGTTCGTGTCGTTGTGAGGTCGACGTATCCCTCCACCATCACCTATATTTATTTAGGAGGTTTTGGAAATAAAAGGGTCTGAAAATGTCTTAACTGTTTATGTCTTAAACCGTCACGGTTTGTTTCATGTCAAATTTAACCCAGAATTCCCTCATAGTTAGTGTCTAAACCAAATGTTGAACCACAGGTTTATTATCACACATTAATAGATATATGCAAGAAGAGCATATTTTTTTAAGTTTTACAAATTCATTTTTGGATAAAAACATCTACTATCACACAGTATCATGTCCTGTTTTACATAGACACATAAAATACATGATTTATATATAAAATGGACCTGAACCAGCCTCAGTGTCCAAACATCTGTAGCACCTGAACAAAAGTATAACATTTTAAATATTTTCATTTGTGTATATTTTGGCAAAATTTATGAAAACTCATCAAATTTCAGAATAAAAGAATAAAGCTTAAGGTATTTTTCTTACTGTTGAAAGTCAGAATGGGTCAAATTTGAACCGACTGGTCTGTAAGGCGTAACTTTCAAATCTGTCCATTATTTGGTTTTATTTTGTCGAATAAATGCTTAAAACTGTGTGCAAAAATAAAAACTTTTTGTCTTTTTGTATCATATTTATCTATTTTATTTTTTAAAAAAAACAGTTGTAAATGTGCAGAACAAAACTTCATGAGATCATAGATTATTATTATTATTTTTATTATTATTATTTATTATTATTATTATTATTATTATATAAACAAGACAGAGCATCATTTGATTCAAATTCACACACTGCGTCTGTGTATGAACTGGATAGATCTGACTATAGATTTATATTTACAAATATATAATAAATAAATATACATATATACAGACAGTTATAGAAGATTTACACATACATTACAACTATCAATGAACTATTCAAACTGAAAAAAAAAACAGTAAAACACATTAAATCACACTAGTAGAACGCTGTAAAACTGGACTATCACTATTATATACATTTATTTATATGAATTCACCTCTAAAACATTGATGAAAGCCATAAAAATCTTCCATGTCTCTCTCACCAACTGCACTCTGCTGCTCTAAGCCCCGCCCACATCCACTCCTTCCCTCTCAGCCAATGACAGACCTCTATGGTAATATGTTCTGGAACAATAGGAAGAACCCAACCTTTACCTTCTGTCCATGCATGAACGGTTGAGGAGTGAGAGTCATTTGAATGACGTGTCACCAGAGACACGGCCATCTTCAAAGGGTTCACCTGCTCTTTGGTTCTCACCGGTTGATTTAAGAACCGAAAACTCCTTGTTGAGATGTTTCTGTGACGCAGGCCAAACCTGCCGGCTGACTGGTCTGTGACGAGGACAACAGGAAGTGTTTGGAAACAGGCGTCGTCGTGTCCACGGGGGGGGCGGCGGCGACCTCAGCCTGCTCCTGCCTCATGTTTTCCTACAAACAGACAAGGCTTTTGGAGGCGGCGGCGGCGTTGGAAGGCCAGTCCAATCCCTCCGGTTCATCGGAGACGAATCGAGGAGGAGGAGGAAACACAGAGGGACATCTGGAAAAAGGAGGATATTCCAGTGTTTGGGAGTAAATGTGAAAAGCAGCAGGTACACAATGGACATGTGGGCCGGCGTCGGTAGAACTCTGCTTTAGCTTTGATTCTTCTCCCAGGGAAATTCATTATTCAGCGGTGGACGCCAGACAGACGGAGCCTTCAAAGACGTTCTGCTTTGGTCACATGGGACATGTGTTGGTTTTCCTCCAGTACCGGAGCGTGACAGTCAGTTCAGTTCCACATTCACATCAGTAAGATCTCAAGTGGATCAGAACCAGGAAAGAACAACAGACTAACAACCCTCCAAAAGCTTTCTCCTTTCAAATGCCACCTGATGGTGTCCCAACGCCCCTTGGAAGGGGTCATGGTTATTTGTTAAGAGATAGATTAGAAATTTAAACATTTGGTGACTCAATGTTGAACATTCAAATATGGTAATATCTGATGACCATGAAAATGATCTGCACTTCTGTGGTTCGTTTCTACACCTTGTTCAAAGCACTTTACAAAGCCTCTCTTACACACTCACACCAGTAGGTTATGATACTGTACCATGCCAGACCTCCTGGGGGCAATTTAGGGTTCAGTGTCTTGCTCAAGGACACTTTGACATGTGAACAGTAGGAGCCAAGATTTGAACTGCCAACCCTTTGCTCATTGGACAACACGCTCCACCATCTGAGCCACAGCCACCCCAAAATGAGAAGATGAAAGACTGTATTTGACAGTAATTATTGACATTATTGATAGAATTTATGGATCAGCATGATTTAAACAGTTTAGATCAGTAGATGGTTTCGGTTAAAGGTGGATGTTTGTGTCTTTAAGGGTTAAAGGTGGATGTTTAAGGGTTTTTAAGTGTTAAAGGTGGATGTTTAAGGGTCTTTAAGGGTTTAAAGTCACCACCTTCACACACTAACCCGTCCAGACCATGTGGGGACGTTTCAGCGTCTGTTTTTTCAGTCTGAACAGGTCGAGGTAAAAGACTTGTCTTCCTGTTATTCCGAGGATCGTATTCCTGCTCCATCTTGTCAGATAGGTTTACAGCGCTTTGATCATCGGGTCTTGACTCCACTGAGATTCCACCGACTTCGTCAACCTCTGACAAAAGCCCCGCGTCGTCGTCCAACGTCTGCGGTGTTTTGCATCTGCACACATTTCCTCCTCCACCGCTGAACTTTTCCAGTCTGACTGATCAGACCATATAGGCTTTTCCTTCCCATTTCCTCTGTTGCTAATGTTAGCTGCCTCCTTAGGTCGCCATGGCAACGTATAGATAACGGAGGTCCATGAACGCAACCTGCTCAGAAACAGTAAAACCGTGTTGTTTTATTTAATCAGCCTGTTCTTCTTTAACCCTCTGGGGTCACAGAATGTCTTTATTGCCCCGCCCTCCAAAGGGGAGGCAAGGGGGTTTTTGTTTTATGTTTCATTTGGTTGTTTGTTTATAGATTAACACTGACGCAGAATAGATGTGGGTACATTTTGGCAAAAGTAGGTCAAAGTTCAAGTTTTGACCCAAAGGTCCACCTTTAACTCTTAAACACCCTAAAACATCCACCTTTAACCCTTAACAACCCTTAAACGTCCACCTTTAACCCTTAAAAACCCTTAGATGTCCACCTTTAACCCTTAAACGTCCACCTTTAACTCTTAAACACCCTTAAAAGTCCCTTAAAGACCCAAATCCAAACATCAACAGGATCAGTCAATTAAATACAGAAAATACAGGATTTATACTGAAAAAGTACAAAATGCAGAAGATAATTTGGCCCCCGGGCTGCATGTTGGACGGCCCTGCTCTAAAACTAAGGGAATGTTGTGGAGGAGTCGTCACATGTAGGTTCTGGTGTGTGGAACCCTGTGGGTGTATGCAGATGAACGGTAGGTGTCAGACCTGCCGCCGTGGCCACATGACAAACGCACACGTCCAGCAGACAGGTTGAGGCAATGCTGGTGTCATGTTTGTCCACGGTCAGAGCACGAGCTGATAAGGCTGACGTCCTCACCCCAACAGGGCACGGTCGTCCTGAAAAAGTCCCAGACGCTGAGCGTAGATGGGGGTCAGAGGTCAGGGAATCCTCCTGGCATTTATCTAGCTGCAGAGATCACAGTGAGGCGTTCACTGACAGTCTGAGTACTTCAGGTTCCTGGTCCTCAGTGGGTTGTGTTTGTGTCATATGTGGTCACAGTGGTCTACAGGAAGTGCACGTTCAGACCAGGAAAATAAGAACACACACTGTAAAGAATGACACGTACAACCTTAACTCTGTTTCTTACAGTGAAAAAAGTCAGATTACATGATGAAAATGTTTACATCCACAAACTATCCTTTAAAAATGTGAATAACATAAACAAACTGAAGTTTTAGAAAAATCAGTGTAATTGGACCAATATTCAGCCTGTTTATCATTTACACATGTTAATGACAACATATGCAATGTATATAGTTAATAGTATATTTACATATATGAGTGTAAACAAATATTATTATAGTTAATAAAACATTTACATATATGAGTATGAACAAATATTATTATTATAGTTAATAGTACATTTACATATATGAGTGTAAACAAATATTATTATAGTTAATAGTACATTTACATATATGAGTGTGAACAAATATTATTATTATAGTTAATAGTACATTTACATATATGAGTGTAAACAAATATTATTATTATAGTTGTTAGTACATTTACATATAGTATGTGTTGCTTTAATCCTCTCACGTCTGTGTTCAATATGACGTGAATCCAAATATGTGTCTTTCTGATATTTTCAGACATAATCATTGCTGACACTGTAATATTGATCAGTTGTGTGTAAATACACACTTTGACCTCTGCAGGTTTTCACATCCATAGTTATGTCATGCTGTTGTTAAGGTCAAAGGTCGCCTGGACCTTGTTACTTTTCTTGGTGGATGTTCTGACAGTTTCTCACCTTCGTTTGTTCCTGATGCTGAGCTGAAGTCTGATGGGTTCCTCTGTCTAGACACTCTTTCTTCTACTCATCTGTTTTTTTCCACAATCGGCCATGAGCTGCACTGACAGCACTGTGTCCACCGTCTCCTTTGTTTCTTCAGCTAAATTACTGGTTGGATTAATTTCACTTTTTAGAGAAGTTTTGAGAAATTTGGACTTTACTTCTACCTGTTCCGTTCCTTCTACTGGTCCATAATATATGTGTGTGTGTGTGTGTGTGTTGATGGTTCTAACATCTTAAATGGTTCTAGATATCGGTCTAGTTCTTCTTAGTCAATAATAGAAGTCATATCTGGACTGTGATTGGATGACTTCAGTTCTGCTTCGGTGAAAGTCCCGCCCACTTCTATTCTTAGATTGATGTGCATCCAAATCAGGAACTAAAAGTGTCCATATCTGATCACCTGTATGTGATCTGTTCCACACAGTGTGAACAGCACTAATCTGACCCTGACTACTTTCATAAGTGGTCCTAAATCTGAGTCCATGTGGGTCATTTCAGGACCTTTTTAGTCTATGTGGGTTACTTCAGGACCTTTTTAGTCCATGTGGGTCACTTTAGGACCTCTGTAGTTCTCCCAGACAGAACCTTTGGACCTCACACGTTCCCACAGAACAGACGCTGCAGCTGTTTTTGTTCCTGGTGGCTCTACTGGCTTCACACACACACACACAGATCCTGTTTAGACCCGTGTGATCCGGGTTTGTCCACAGCGTGGCCACAAAACTTTTCTACACAAACAGTGAGATGTCAGCAGCGGTGCTCCGTGGACAGAAGGCCTCTGAAATAGACGGCATTGGAATATCACCTGCGTGTGTGCATGTGTGGATTGTAAAGTATGTCCTGGTCGTTCCAGTCGACGTTTTGTCCAGAGGTTCTTCCAACAAGTCCCAGCCTGAAAACTGTCCACAAACCACCTCCTTTCCAACACTGTTCCACTCATCACACAGATTTGGTGCAAACATCGAGCTAATGACCCTTGAAATTAGCTGAATTACACCCAAAAGTCTCTCAGCGCTTACTGGTGTCCGACATACCGGCACAGGGCCAAGGCCGGCCCACCAAAGGGTCCAGTCTGGAACCTGGGACAAATGTGTGAGAAAACTGACACTGAAGACATTACCCACCAGTGGAGTGAAAACTGTTTCAATTCAGGTTCCACTTACAGACCAGTTAATCATAAGTGGGTCAACCCAATAAAATTTTATAATAATACCCCATAAATGATGACAAGTGTACATTTATCTGTTTTAGTATAAAAAAGAAAAAATAATATGAACATGTTTATTTTAATAAACTTTTCTTTTACAAAGAATCTGAACAAACTGAATAAATCTGAACAAACCAAAAAATCTGAACAAACTGAATAAATTGTAACAAACCCAATAAATCGGAACAAAATTGAATAAATCGGTTGTTGGCATGTCGGCTGTGTTTGGACCCACACTGGTGCACGTTGGCTGTGTTTGGACCCACACTGGTGCACGTCGGCTGTGTTTGGACCCACACTGGTGCACGTCGGCTGTGTTTGGACCCACACTGGTGCACGTCGGCTGTGTTTGGACCCACACTGGTGCACGTCGGCTGTGTTTGAACCCACACTGGTGCACGTTGGCTGTTTCTGTGTGCCCTTAGGCTGAGCTGTGCAGTGCCTCAGACCTGTTCGTGGTGTTGAGGAACTCCAAGTGTTTGTGTCTCTGGGCGTTCGTATTAGGACGGCACATCTTTCACTTGTCACTTCAAAGGGAGCGTGGGGGGGTCAGGGTTTCATCAGGCTGTCGTCAGATCTTGGCATAGACGATGGAGGGAAAAAAAACTGTCCTAAAAATAGACAGCGTGTCATAAACAGAGACGGAGGCCAAAGTGCTGTGATTAAAATACCTTCATCAAAACAGTTTGGGAGACTCCACCAAAGGGGGGGGGGCTGTGCACATGCATCAGTATTTGTGCATTTTCTTGTGGGTTTTACATCATAACCCAGGGGTGTCCAACATATGGGATGAGTTTATGAAACAGAACAGAACTGAATGTGTTTGTTTTCATTATTCATATGTACAATGAAACTATGAGACAACGCTCATGTGATGCATCTTGTAAAACAGTTTAAAAGAAAAAAAAACTGTAAATATATAAACAGAATAAAAGAAACAAGCATGTCAGCCAACCAAGAACCAGTACAGATAATAAATATATAATGCACTTTGATCTGGACTGGACATATATTGTGTTCAGTACCCATACTGCACTGGAGTAAAATATATACAAAAATACACTAAATCTTCCAATCACGTTAGTTCAGGTTCTACATTCACACCAGTACGATCTGAAGTGGATCAGAACCAGGACAATACTGTCATTATAAGGTGTAAATAATGACAAACACAAACATTTAACTTTGTTTTAGTGTTAGAAAGTAAAATTACATTGAAATATTTCCATTTACAAACTATCCTTTAACAAATAAATGAATAAATTGAACAAATATGAACAACATGAAGTGTTTTCATATAAACCAGTGGAATTGGACCAATAGTCAGTCTGTTATTAAATGTTATGTTTGTAGATCCACTGTATCTGAACCATAGGACGAACATGTAGAAATGATAAATGGAGGCTGAATATTATTAAAATTAATTATTTTTCTCAATACATTCCAGTTTGTTCTTGTTATTCACATTTTTTTTAAAAGATCGTTTATAGACGTAAACAGTTTCATCATGTAATTGAACTTTTTTCACTTTGAAACAGATAAACGTGTATTTGTCTATAGTTTACTCTGTTCTTATTTGACTGGTTCTGATCCAGTTTATATCAGATTAGTCTGAATGTGGAACCTGAACAAACATGACTTCAACCTCCTGCCGTAGACTTTTGGCTCGTGGTGTGTTCAGGTGCACGCGTGGCTGTGCGTTGACTGCAGAGCTGAAGATATTTTTCCACACGGCGGGGGGGGTAAATAACATGGCATGATGAGTGCTTAATGGCCCTGCAGTTACAACCGAACTATACTACAGCCTCTCCCCGATGAATGAGGCGTTCAGGGGTCACTGCGGTGTTATTACCGTAGCATTAGGCGTTTGATCTTCAGCAGTTTGGAGCCTGGAGTTTCTTCGAGGGCTGGCTCGTCAAAATAACTGCACAGATGTGATCGGGCCTGGTCTTGTCCTGGATGAGAGAGGGAGAGGACGCCTGGAGGTGAACAGGAAAACTGACTTCAGAGGCGTTGCACCGCAGCCTCCACGACGGCCCAAGTGATCACAGCCAAGAACAGAAAGCACAGGCTCCTCCCACAGGTCATTAGAAACCATGCCGTGTCAGAGCGGACATAAACACCGGGCACAAACATCATACATGCACAAATGCATCAGCAAAAACAGCCAAAGCTGTAATGACCCTGCAGAAATGCCTGTTTTGTTTTTTTTTACCAGTACACATGAGAACAACAACGTGTCATATGTGAATATTATCTTTATTCATCTGAGGGGAGATAGTTGTGTACAGTTCAGGTACAGCAGGAGTGAAACGATCCAAACCATAAATATATTTACAGACGTGTGGCTCAGATTAACACGGACCTTAGTATACTGTCCTGTTTAACTACATTTCCCATCATGCAGTGTGTTACTGCGCTTCCCATCAACAGAGCAGCATAACTGTACAGTTACAGTTACACATACACACACATGCACACACATAAATACATACATACACACACACATATACATACATACACACACACACATATACATACATACATACACACACACACACAAATACATACATACATACACACACATACATACACACACACATATATACACACATACACATGTATATACATACACATACACATATACCTACACGTACACACACATACAGTATATATATA